>APFE031046173.1:5847-16841 GCA_000404065.3 Pinus taeda
GTTTTGAGATCCAGTGGGAAATCTCTGTGTATATGTGTTTTATGTGTTATTCTCTCGCATTTTTATTTTTCCTGTGATTTAGAATTCGTATGCAGGTAATTTCTCTACGGGGTTAAAACCTACAGGTGTTGGGTAAGAATTTTCCTGTATTGTCTCTATTCCTACGAGGCATGAAATGTAAATCTTTTTGGTTGATTTTTGTTTCTTTTTTCTTCTTGCACCTGCAAAAACTAAAATAGATTGAAATGCAACTAACTAAAATCTATCTTGCTGAAATGAAAATGCAGAATTGAAATGAAAGCAGGAAATGACTAATCTTTGCCGCTGAAATGAAATTACGGAATTGAAATGCTAATTTATGCTTGTAGAATTGAAATTCCGGAATTGAAATGCTAATCTGTGAAAGCAGGAGATATCTAATCTACGCTTGCTGAAATGAAATGAAAGTAGGAAATGACTAATCTACTTTTGCGGAAATGAAATTGCAGAACGGAAATGAAATAATTACTCTATGCTTGCTGAAATAAACTACTAAGCAGAAGGTTATAGTAGAAAATAGAAGAAAAGCAACAATCATAAATACTCTGACGCTTCCCCGCCAACAGTGCCAAAAATATGGTGGGCTCCAGTATTGCAGCAATAATGCTGCAACTCCTGGGACTCCCTTCTTTACTTTTATCAATCCGGTAGTTCGTAACAAACTTGGAAGCGACGGTGCTATATGCACAAGTATTAGCTCTTGCCGCAGGCTGTCACTTGATCAGTTGGCACAAGTCCGCTAGGAGTTTAAGCCAACTTCTATGAGCTCTTAGAAGAAGATTTTAATTGTGATGGATGAAAGCTAACTCAACAGAGGCTAATCTACTTGCAGAAAGAAGCGGAAAGCTGAAAGGAAGTGTAAACCCTAGCAAACCCTAGTTTTACCGACTAACCCTACTGGTGTAAGAAAAGGGATGAAAACTACAGAAATTGATGCCATTTACTTTTGGAAAGGTAGAGTGCATGTGACTAAGCTACTTCTGAAGTGAAATCTGAAAAGGAACATCTTTTTGTTTTTTGGAGTAATCTTGTAGAATTATTATGCATGTGCTTTAACTGTTTTTGACTATGCAGAGGTTGATTGGCGAAAGGAAATGGGGTAGGTGATTGCAAGAGGTTGGGAAGGTGAAAAGAGGGCCTAAGGGGTCCCTATCACCCTTCTAGAGAGTTTCACAGCGATCAGAGCTCGAAAAACTGCTCACGTGATCTTCTACAGGAAGTCTGCAAGGGTTCTATAGGATGTTCTACAGGATGTTCCGAAAGAGGATTTTCGAGGGTTGATGGTGGAAAAATGGTGGAAAAGTGGAAATGGAGGTTGGATGAGGATGTGAAGTGGTATAGGACTTGGTGAATGAGGCTGAGGAGTGATTAAGGTGATTGGATTCGTTCCCGCATGGAGGAAGTAATGCTGCACCAGAATGTAGAAATTAGGGCAAAGTGAGAAAATGTAGCAAATGAAAGGCAAGAATCTGAGTTAGGGGATGGAACAGGTTGTATTGATGGAGGAAGGGTAGGGAGGGAGGTATCACAGGTGTTTTTCACGTTATTTTCCAAAACTGATCAAACGAAGACTAGGAAAACCAAAGATCTAGCTATTTTGACCTAATTTGACCTAAATACCAGAAATCATGATGGACATAAGTTTATTGGCAGAAAATCATGTAAGACAACTATGAAAACCAAGCAAGAACAAATCTAAGCATGTAATCACAACTGGTATCAACTTTCCTAACTAAAAATCTAACACTAGGATTACATGAAAAGGCAAAAACAATGTTTTTGTGGCAGCAAGTATGCCTTGGTCTCAGCTCATGGTCCCAAGGAGGGGGAGATGAAATCAAGGATTTCTTGATGGCATTTTTTCAGGTCTTTTCCTTTACCAAACTATCAAATCAACCCGAAGCATGAGAAACTATCTCAATCATCACAAACAACTTAAGTAACCAAGCAAGATTTTAATTTAAGTAGCAGAAATTATTCTAGGAATGCAACAAAAACATATAAAAGTACACGAAAGGAGATACTGGCACTTGGTTTGGGCCCAACCCCAAGAGCTACAACCTCCTAAAAGAAGTTCAGAGTTGATGCAAAGTGAAACTGATCTCCATTACTCAAAAAATAACCATGTCACAAAAATGTTTACAGCAAAAGCTCGAAAATGAGTTGAAGGTAGAGCAGCACTAAAGTGTGAAAATACAACCATTCAAGAGCTAAACTACCAAGGCTAGAGGCCTTCTTACTTATGCACCACGAGGACCTCCAACAACCCTCCTTTATTCAAGGGGCTCGGCTGCTCAAAACTGCAAGTAATCAGCGACTTCCCAAAAGCTACTCGGCTGCCCTTGGAAATCATCTTTGGTGGGCTGCTGAACTCCGAGCTGATGGTGGAGAACTCGAGGAAGGGGCCATTTAGTGTAGGAGAAACCCTTCCTACTAATCCTCATCCTTTTTCCCTCGTATTTGGCTGTCAACTCGCTCATAAATGCTTGACCTTGGTCCAAAAGATGTCCAAAAATATGCAATAAGCATGTATTAGACTTCATGGTCAAGTGACTATTCTCATTCATTCAATTAACATAAATATACTCAAATGCATGCATAAACTATGAAGAACAGTGGATTAATAGAGAATAATAGGCAAAATGAGCCCAATAAGTTACCCATTTTTGGGGCTCATCAATGTCTCTAGCCTAGACCTTCTAGATATGATCGTTAGATTTCAAATGTGCCTTAGGTTCATTGAGTTCATTTTAAAGTTTATCTTGAGTTATGTCTCAGTTTTCAGGCCTTAGCGATGTGACTCGAAAAATCCTTAAATGCAACTAAATGAGACAAGACCCTTTCAATTCGATGAATTGCCTACACTAGAGAGGGTAGAAAACACACAATCAAATGCAAACAACCAAGCAACTGAAAGCAAAATGATCTTTCACTACATCACTTTTTGAGAAAATAAACTAATGAAGAATGCATTCCAATTCCTAATTTCCTAACAAGTACATTTCTAACAATCCTTTCAAAAGTAAAAGAGTTCTTTTCCTTTTCAAATGGCAATGGAATCTCAGTATTTCAATGATGATGGCTACTATAGCATAATGATGCAGAAAACTAGAATTTCATACTTTTTCATGAAACGACGAAATGAATTTTTCGAATACAACACTTCAATGAAAAAGTTTTCGAAGCGATTAGCTCTTCAAGCACTAAAAGAGAAACTCATTCAAACTAATAAAGCAACGACTTTACCAAAAAAAAGGCAAGCAATGTGATCCATGCTGGAAAAGAAACGTTTAGACAAGCAAACAAAAACTTTTGAAATTTGTGTAATGGAGGTCAAAGTTGTAACAAGACCGCAAACAAAATGCGAGGAGTTAATACACCAAAAACTCAACTCACTGAGTTCACAATCAACTAAATGGATGACAATCTAGATGCCCTAGTGTCACTAATCATCCAATGACCCAAGAAATCAAGCAGAAATATGCCAAACCAACAAGCAAACAAAGCCAAATGAAAAGCAACTTTCTAGTCGGGGAGAAGACGGTCTAAAAGGATTACGGGGTCGAAATCATGAGAGAAAAACACACTGGCCAAGAATGGGGACAAACCCTAATCTTCACTTACAAGCATCAACACGACTACCTAACTGACAACAAGCGCCAGAGGGAGGTCAGTGCGATTTTTTCTCAGCATATTGCACTGACTAATGCGACTGTCAGCGAATTAAGTGCGCCGAGTAAGGGAGCCAAGATTTTTTATTTTTTTTTTAAAGCTGGGACCAAATCTGCTACTATGAATTTCAACCTCAAACTAGTAAGTAAAGGAAAAGAAACAGAATCAAAGGGAAAAAGTGGAACTAGAAAGGTTCACACAAAATCACGAAATCTCAAACAAGACAAACAGAAGGATTGGCTCCCCAATATGGTCACCAATTTGTGGTGAAGTAAAATTATTAGTGCGAACACAAACAATTCCTCTAGCCTGATAATGGGTCTAGCCACAATTGATACATTCTAGGGAAGATTTCCTTAGGTTAGAACCAATCAAGAGGGCCTACCTCTTAGTACGCTTATCCCGTTTGATGATGTCCTTGCTTGCTCGCTCCAACTATTTCTCGTTTCCTTTTTCAAATACCTAAAACAAGTAAACAACAACAAACAACAAACAACAACCGTGATAGTAGACAAATTGTAATTCATCCTACTTAACAAGTCAAGAAACATTAAGCCATTAACATGTAATATGACACATCATGTAGGAAATCAATCGATAGTTGCATATATATTAAATGAAGAAGAGATTACAACCATTGTCCTGACGTTGCCATTCTCCTCCGACAAAACCAGGTTCCCACACACTTTTGCTATCATTCCATGATGGCCTCAACAATAATAGTTTTAAGGCTCTTCCCTTTAGGCTTCACACTCAACTAAATTCACACTTCTCCCTCACACAACTAGAAAGCTACAACTATGAATAGCTTGTTGTTTACTCCAAACTTAATGAGCACTAACACACCATTATTCACACTAGCTTGTGCTTGGGAAATAGGTAGGTTTATATAGCATGAATGGATGGGAGATGCTTCTCATGGGAGAATGTCTTATCTCTTGAGGTACTTCCATCATTATAGGGGAAAGGAGCCCAAACTGACATCCTTGACCCCATCTGGCCAAACCATTTACTAGACTTCCGTTACGAAGCTTCTAGGGTTGGAAGCTTGGGCTCTTTATTTAAAAAACTTTCGATAATAGGACCAGCGTGACTGGAACAAAGCTTAGTCACTCCAGTCGGCACTAGGGACAGTGTTAATCCCTACATATCGGCGTGAGGAGGACAAGGGCCATTAGTGCCGCTCTTGTAAACTGAGAAAAGCAGAAAATTTTGGGAAAATGGTGCAAAAGGGAATTGTTTTGCTCATGAAGAGGGACAATGACAAAATGCTGTGTAACAATGCTCTTCATTTGTCATATCCTCTACATTTTTTTGTTGTTGATTTTCTCTTTGTTGTGCACTTTCTTTTATTCTTTGTTGCGCCTTTCTTTTCCTATATGATTTTTGATGTTTTCTATGATGTTCTCTTCTCTCTTCTTCTTCTCGTACACTTGTCATTTCTAGTGCTTTTATCTGGTCTTCATGCTCTTCATTTGTCATATCTTCTAGATTTTTTTGTTGATTTTCTCTTTGTTGTGAATTTTCTTCTATTCTTTGTAGCACCTTTATTTCTCTATATTCTATTTGATGTTGTATATGACATTATATTCTCTCTTCTTCTTCTTGTACACTATTAATTTCTAGTGCCTTTATTTGGTCTTCATGCTCTTCATTTGTCATATCCTCTAGATTTTTTTTGTTGATTTTCTCTTTGTCGTGCATTTGCATTTTCTTCTATTCTTTGTTGCACCTTTCTTTCTCTATATGCTCTTTGATGATGTCTATGGCGTTCTTTTCTCTCTTCTTCTTCTTGTACACTTGTCACTATTATTTTTTGTGCATTTTCTTCAATTCTTTTTTTCGCCTTTCTTTGTCAATATTCTCCTCTCTTCTTCTTCTTGTGCAGTTGTCCTTTCTAGTGATTTTCTATGTCAACTTGTGCTTCATGTTCTTCAGTTGTCACTAGTTCTGCCTTTCTTTGTTTATACATTCCTTGATATTCTCTTTGACATGCTTGATTATTTTCTTCTTCTTCTTCTTCTTCTTCTTTTTTTTTTATAAATTTAATTTAATTTTATCTTCTCTTTGTTCATCATATTTCTTCCAGATTTTCCTTTTTTCATTTTGTTGTTTCCTGACACGTTCATGTGCCTCTCTTCTTATATCATCAACATGGACATTATACATCTCGTTTTTATGAGAATATATGGTAAAGTCAATTACTGTAACATAGAAATCAATGCAATGTCATAAATAATTATTTTTTTAACATCCGCTAAAATCAATGCTTAAATCCATGCATTTAATTTAGAAACAACATAATGTTGAAATCAATGCATTTAATTAAGATGATAAATATTTCTAAAAGATTTAGAAATCATCATAATGCTGAAATCAATGCATTTAATTTAGATGTTAAATATTGTTGAAATATTTAGAAAACAACATATGTTGAAATAAATGCATTTAATTTAGATGTTAAATATTTATAAAAGATTTAGAAAAAACATAATGTTGAAATCAATGCAATTAATTTAGATGTTAAATATTTCTAAAAGATTTAGAAAACAACATAATATTGAAATCAATGCATTTTTTAGATGTTAAATATTTCTAGAAGATTTAAAAAAACAATAATACCATGGGCCAATACCCAGAAGATAAAGATAGAAAGAGGAAGAGAGGGAGAGGAGGGAAGAAAATCACAATACCATGGGCTAATGCCATGGGCCATCTATGCTTTTGATTATTATGTTATGGATCTAGGCTTTTAATTATTCTGTTACAATACCATGGCTTATCAATACTATATGCCAAAAAACCATAACTTCCCTGAAATCAATGCATTTATTTTAGATGTTAAATATTTCTAGAAGATTTAGAAATCATCATAATGCTCAAAATCAATGCATTTAATCTAGATGTTAAATATTTTTGAAAGATTTAGAAAGCAATATAACGCTGAAATTAGATGTTAAATATTTTAAAAGATTTAGAAAACAACATAATTTGAAATCAATGCATTTAATTTAGATGTTAAAAATATTTTTGAAAGATTTAGAAAGCAATATAATGCTGAAATTAGATGTTAAATATTTTAAAAGATTTAGAAAACAACATAATTTGAAATTAATGCATTTAATTTAGATGTTAAATATTTCTAAAAGATTTAGAAAACAACATAATGCTGAAATCAATGCATTTATTTTAGATGTTAAATATTTCTAAAAGATTTAGAAAACAACATAATGTTGAAATCAATGCATTTATTTTAGATATTAAATATTTCTAAAAGATTAAAATTAATTTAAAGAAGATTAAAAACTAATTTACTAAAAATAAAAAACTAAATTTATGAAGTTAATTTACTAAAGATAAAAAAACTAATTTATAAAAGAAATTAATTTACTAAAGATTAAAAACTAATTTATAAAAATTTGTTTGTTTGTTTTTTTTTTATTATAAAACCAACATTATACCAAAAATAAAAACATTATACTCAAAACAAAAGCATTATTTTTTTGTAGTTGTGTTGTTTTTTCAAACCATTATTTATTTAATAAAATTAATAAGTTTTCTCTCTTTGATATGCTAGGCCTTATTCAAGTTAATGTATGTTTGTCCTTCTGTCTCTGTCTCAGCGTCTCTAATCTTAGTAGTGAATTGTAAGAATAGTGGATCGCATACTCTTTTCATAGTTTGTAAAAACATACTCCTTTCAAAATGGGAAATGTCTCAATGTCTTTGATCTTAGTAGTGAATTATAAGAATAGTGGATCACATACTGTTTTCATAGTTTGTAAAAAGATACTCATTTCGAAATGGGAAACATCATATAAAGAAATACCCGTTTGTTTGAATTTTTATTATTTAAATATTATAAACTTTTAATTTTATTTAAAATTTAGTTTAAATTTCTAAATTTGTAAAGTGTAGCTAATATTAATTTATATTAAAATAAAAGTATTTGAAACTTATATCTCATCTTTTGTAGTTAAAATTAATTAAAATTTGAAAATCAATAACTACACTTTGCGTGACCAAAAAGTGAACAAAATAATAACTCATCTTTAGAGATCCAATTTTTAATAAAGTCATATTTTATCTTTTCAATAAAAATTGTTAGGCGCAATATAATAATTATTTATACCCATTTGAGCCATTTATTTGAAAATTCAATTTACTGTGGAGTTATTTTTACCAAAAATTCCGTGGAGTTAAAATGAGATTTTTTTTGGTAATTTGGTAAATATGAGATCACTAATTTACAAATAAAGATACATATGAAAAAATTTTAATGGTCAAATAAGATCCAAAAACATTTGGAAATTTGAAAGATCAAACAATTATAAGACACATATGTACACATTCCCATTTGAATTTCTCCCTAGCTATTCATTTGAAAATTCAATTTACGGTTGAGTTATTTTTTACCAAAAATTCAATTTACCAAAAATTTCGTGGAGTTAAACTGAGATTTTTTTTGGTAATTTGGTAAATATCATATACATATGAGCTTGATTAAATATAGTTTAAATATTATTTTTGCTATAGTAATATTATTATTTTCACTACACTCACCCATCTAACTCTCACTCATCTAACACTTACACATACAGCATATCACATCTAAAGCTCACCCATTTAGCACTCACACATCTAACACTTACCCATTGTTGACACCTAATCATCAGGATTGGGTGAATAAATACAATTGAAGTAAATAAATAATAAGAAATATGAACACTCATCAGGAGATGAAGTGAACAGTCTCCCTCATGTATATAATAAAGACCAACCTGAAGGAATAATAACGAATTGAATTTGTGGAGTTGCTACCTGGCCTGACATGGTATCAGAGAAGGTCCTATTTTTAGTATTCCTACCTTTGTAACTCCATTTTTATGCCTATTTTCCTGTTCTGTCCATATTTCAGAACTGACACGCCTGGTATTTTCTCTGGGCCCTCTGCCATAATAATTTTTTGCGCCCTCTTCTTTGGAATGATTTTCGTAATCCCTTGTCTCGCTATGCACACCTGAGTGCCATGTGAGAGAATGCTGTTGAAGTGTGCGGGGGCGCGATTTTTTTTGGTGGAAGAACTACTCCATTCTGAGGTTGCGTTTGGCAGGTCGGAGGTTCTAATCCTACTGCTGTGGATAGTAAGGCACCGTGGCGAGATGACAAACGCATTCCGATGCGAGCTTTGGACTGGTGCACATCTAGTGCCTCCACGCTGAAACGAGGAATGAGAAACACTGCCATCGAAGTCTTTTGAACACTGATGAAACCGATGGCATTGCTGGGTTTCCACGGGGCTGTTCCGACAGTTTAATGGGCAGTGTATTGTGCCTCCATGCAGGAATACACATTGAATGTGTTGTTTATATTTAACGCCGCTCCATATATTTACGTTGTCCCATATTTATTTAACGATACCATTGAATTTAAATATTTACACTGTCCCATATCTATTTGAACGCTGAAACCTACAGTTTTTATGTACTCTTTGCATTGGGTTTTTTTCATTGGAGTTGATCCTCAATACGTTTCAAATGAGTATTGACTGGAATATTGACATAAAGGATATGCTTGCTGGCGAATTTTATGTGAGAATAGCTGAGAGGGAAGCTGTTGGTATTTGCGCTGTACATTGAATGTACGCTCTCCCATGTGTCAATGGAGTGATCTTGTTTAACGCTGCCATATATGTGTTGTTTAACGCTACCATATTTTATATTTTAATGCTGTCCAGATGAATGCGAATTGACATTTGAATTTGTTGTCCCATCATATCAGATGTATATTTTTTCCCATTAGGAGTAAAATTTTGCAGCAGAAGTTTTTGTTACAGAATGCATTCAATAATATCCATTGTGGGAATAGTTCTCACTGGCAAGGAGAACTATCCTGAGTGGTCCCGGATGATAAAACACACCCTCATTTTCAATGAGTTGTGGAAAGGAGTGTGCATTGGAGACAGAGACAAACAACCAGAAAAACCTACCTCAGACAAAGAGCTTGCCATTTGGGAAAATAAGAATAGCAAAGCCTATGCATTAATTGTAGCATTTGTAAGTGAAAAGGTAAGTCACCATATTACACCATTTTCAACTACTTTTGAAGCCTTACAAAAGCTGAAAGAACTCTATGACTCACATTCTGCACTTGAAGTTGTTCAACTCATGATTAAACTCTTCACTCTTGAATTGCAAAATAATGATCCTCTTGCTCTTGCATCCGAGTAAAGTCTATAATGCATGATATCCAAGCCACTAAGATTGATTTGTATATTCCTCTTATCGCTTTTCTCAAGGCACTTTATCCTACTTACTCCAATTATCTTGAGTCATCGCAAGAAAATGGAAATCTTAAAGATATTACCTTTGACTCTCTTGCGAAAAAAATTGTTCAAAGAGAGAAAGCTTTTGGAAAGAAGACAATCCCTAAATCTTCTGAAGAGGTTGTGTGCCTTGCTCATAAAGAAAAGCATCCTGGTCAAGATTCTTTTAGAGGAAGAGGTGGTCGAAGAGGAAGAGGAAGATATTTCAGAGGCGGGGGGGCAAACACTCTCAAGGAGAAAAGGCATATTTGCACTGCATACGCTGCAAAAGAAATGGATCACATGATGCCTCTACATGCAAGTTACCTGGACAAAATTGAGCAATCCCCACAAAAAAAAGAAATCAACCCAAAGGTAAAACTGATGATACAGACAAAGGTAAAGCACCTGAATCCGCTCACTATGTTGTAGCACAATGTAATATTGGAGTAAATGAAGATTTATTTAATGCCTCACTTGCTTCTTGGAAAAATGATTGGTTGCTTGATTCAGGAGCAACTTGCCACATGATTCATAGAAAATATTTTTTTGAAGAAATTACTAACAATGTTGATGGAGCAGTATACTTTGCAGACCAATAAAAAATCAAGTCATTAGGGCTTGGCACAATCAGGCTTAAATTGCCTGGTCTCCCAGACTTTCTTCTGCATCATGTTCTATATCTCCCACAGCTAAAGAGAAACTTGCCATCCTTGGTCCACATCCGCCAGCAAGGTCACTCCATTCATATGTTTGATGGCAAGCTTGAGGTGAGAAAAGCATCTGACCACTCACTTGTCATGAGGGGAATAGAAGAAGAAAGGCTTCTCGAGCTGCAAGGTACCCCTGCTCGTGCACAACATTTCTCATACAATTCTCATTATGAAGAAGGTACACTTTCATCAAGTTTATTATGGCATGCTAGATTTGGACATTTGAACTATGACAGCCTCCGCTTGTTGAAGAAAAATGGTGTTGC
>APFE031046173.1:18336-87831 GCA_000404065.3 Pinus taeda
CATCTAGTGCTATAAGAAACAAGACACCTTATGAATTATGGTATGGACATGTTCCTTCGGTCAAACATCTCAGGATTTTTGGTTCCACCTGTTATGCTTTGATACCAAAGGTACATAGAAATAAACTTGGTGCAAGAAGTCGTAAGTGTATCTTCCTGGGGTATTCAAACACCTCCAAAGCATGCCGTCTCTATGATGAAGTCAATAAAAAGTTTGTTGTATCTAGAGATGTAATTTTTCTTGAATCATCCAAAATTGACAATGTTGTCGAGCGACAACTTGATCGCTTGGATAGATTCACAAATGCAAAATCATTTCAAGAATTTGATAATCAGATTCCACATCTTGAAGGGGGGATTCCTATACTAGATCAACATGTGGAATCTTCTTCTGAAGAACTTTCTCCCCCGCATGAAACTCCAACAACGGATGATGCTTTAAGTGATGTGATTGATAGAATTGGGAGACTCAATCTTGATTCAGTCCCGACTCTATCTTGATTCAGTCCCAACTCAATCAACGGAGTAGCCTGGACCATCTGAGAAAGGTCCCCCAAAGTGGCTGACAAAGACAATTGAAAGTGTTCATCCTGATGAGGTTGGAAAGACAGGAACTAGAAATTCAAACTACAAAATGGAGGTGATGTAGATGACTCTAATTCACCTGTTGATATGGATGTTTCTTATGATTGTGAATTGAACTTGTCTACAGATTTTGAACCAACTTCCTTCAAAGAAGCTGATCCTAATGATGAATGGAAAGAAACGATGCAAAAGGAGTATGATGCCCTCATAAATAACAACACTTGGAAGCTGGTTGGTCCTCCATTAGGAACCAAACCAATTGGCTGCAAGTGGGTCTTCAAGAACAAGTATAACGCTGATGGATCACTTGACAAGCATAAATCCAGGCTTGTGGCAAAAGGTTTTGCACAGAAGGAAGGAGTCGATTATGAGGAGACTTTTTCCCCCACAGCAAAATGGGCTACCATCCGGACACTCTTTGCCCTAGCATCTTAGAACGGTTGGAAAGTCCATCAAATGGATGTAAAAGCTGCTTTCTTGAATGGAGATCTAAAAGAAAATGTTTTTATGTCCCAGCCTGAAGGATTTACTGTGAAAGGACATGAACATAAAGTATGCAAACTTGTGAAATTATTTTATGGCATCAAACAAGCACCATGAGCCTGGTATGAAAAACTAATTGAGCATCTTTTGAAACTCAATTTCAAACATTATGATTTGATGATGCAACTTTATTTATCAAGAAAGTTGGCAAAAAATTTGTATATCTTGTGGTATATGTAGATGATCTTTTGATGACAGGGAACAATGAAAACTACATTGCATCCATAAAGAAGGAATTGGGGAAAAGTTTTGAAATGACTGATTTGGGCTATGTTCATTACTATCTTGGTATTGAAGTAACTCATCAACCAAAGTCCATATTTCTTTCTCAAAAGAATTACATTGGAGATCTACTGAACAGGTTTGGCATGACAGAATGCAATCCTCTTACTACTCTAATGGAACAAAACTTAAAGCTCACATCTATTGAAGGAAAAGAATTTAAGGATGCAACAAAGTATAGACAACTTGTAGGAAGTCTCAACTACGTAACTACTACCAGACTAGACATTTCGTTTGCTGTTGGAATCCTCTCTAGGTTTATGCAAAAGCCTTGTGAGGGACATTGGTCTGCTGGAAAAAGAGTTCTAAGGTACTTGAAGAGAACTCAAGACTTTGGAATCAAGTATACATGGGTGGATGACTTCAGCTTGATTGGATACTCTGATTCAGACTTCGATGGAGACAAAGAAACTGGAGTATCTACTTCAGGATATGCTATGAGTCTTGGATCAGGAGCTGTCTCATGGAGATCATGCAAACAATCAGTTCTACAAGATTCCACAACAGAAGTAGAATACATGGCAGTAGCTGAGGCAACAAAAGAAATTGTGTGGGTGAGGAAAATTCTTGAAGATTTGCAGGTAAAACAAGTACAATCAACTCCACTCATGATTGAAAATACCTCTGCAATAAAGTTAGGCAAGAACCCAAAGTTCCATGATCGAATGAAGCACATCAATACTAAATATCATTTGATTCAACATCATGTTGAGGCCAAGACAATCCATCTCCATCATTGTTCCACTAATGAGAAAATTGTAGACATCTTCACCAAAGCACTTGGAAGAGAAAAGCTTGAATGATTCAGAATGATGCTTGGACTCACCAACATCCCTTCAGATTGGGGGGGAATGTTGACACATAATCATTAGGATTGTGTGAATAAATACAATTGATGTAAATAAATAATAAGATATATGAACAGTTATTAGGAGATGAAGTGAATAGTCTCCCTCATGTATATAATAAAGACCAACCTAAAGGAATAATAATGAATTGAATTTGTGGAGTTACTACCTGGCCTAACACCCATCTAATGTTCTCACATCTAATGCTCACCCATCTAACACTCTCACATCCACCCTAAAATAGGCTGTAGAGTGCCTCTCAGTGCAATAAGAAGTAATTACCAAGGCTTAGAAATAAGTGTTAGTCTACATTACACTTGATTTTTCAACATGGTATCAAAGCTTTGGTAGACAAATAAAGATGAAAATCACACCTTTCTAAATCTCTCTCTCTTTCTCTCAAAGAAGAAGTCTCTTATCTCTATGTCCAAGATTTCTAAGAAAATGGTTCCCACTTGCAAGGAAGTCAACAAACCTGAAGGATAATCTAACTTCAAATCATGGAAGAAGAGGAATGATTTTGTCCTGAAAGAACATTAAGTTTTCAATATTACCAAGGCAAAGTACCTCAGCTAGATAAATATTATGGTGAAGAGAAAGTGAAGTTTAGGAAGGGTGAGGTAAAGGCTCTAAGAATTCTTTTTGAATCTCTTAAGGACCATTTAATACCATTTGTTTCAGAATTGGCTACATGAAAGGAAGTATATGATACTCTTATTAATTTGTACTTAATCAACAACATTGGTTAAAACATGTCTTTAGGGAATCAACTCCGCAATACTGATATTTCAAAGTATGAACATATGGCCTCCTATTTCAAGAAGATAACACACATAAGAGATCAACTCCAAAGTATTGGGAAGTCATTTATGAATCTGAATTGATCACTACAACAATAAATGTTCTACCAGATATATGGGATGCATTTGCTACTGACATCTGTGCTAGAAAGGATACTCCAAGCTTTGAAGAATTATGGACTTCTTGCACTCAAGAGGAATGTAAGCTTATAGCTAAAGGAAAGATCCAAAGTCCTGATGAAGAAGAATCTCATGCTTTTGCTATAATATCTAGAAGGAATAATGAAAGGAAGAAGTTTGGTTCTCAAAATAATAATGCAGGTAGAAGATCCAATTCATAAGGAAAGAGAGACTTGTCAAAAATCCAATGTTTTGGATGTCACAAATTTGGAAATTATAGATAATTGTCCTGAAGCATTGAAAAATAAGAAGAGGAAGGGAAATGCTAATGATGGGTATCCTCATAAGAAGAAATACAATAATGATACTACAAAATATTTAGTATCTAATGATAAGGACTTATTTCACTAGAATTGCTACAAATAGGCTAGAAGCAAGAGGGCCCTGAAGGGGTCTCTCACATAAAAAGAGAATTCATATGAGACCTTCTTAGAACTGTTTTTGTAAACCCTATAAATTTAAATTTCTTGATAAGAAAGCCATAGGATTTGTGGATAAAACTCTAGAACTAGACCTATCTCAACATTTCTGCTAAAAGAAGTAACCCTAGCTCATGAATGGAAGGAATGACACCATAAGGACCTAGTTGCAAAAAGGATTAGATCAAGAGGGAGCTGAAAGTTTTCTCAAAAGATTAGTATTTTGTATCCTTCTTCCTTATTATTTCTATTATTTCTATTATTGTTTTTAGTAACAATTAATCTCTTGTCCTTGTATCCTTTGCATGGTTATATTATTATTTCATGGCTTCCTAGTGAGAATTACATTGAAGGTTGTAGATGCTCTAGAAGGATATAGAAGAAATGGAAGAATGAAGCAAAGCATGTGATAAGGGGACTTTCCCATAATAATGGTTTATGTTGAGAGATATTATATTAGATGAGATCCGAGCTCATAGGGAATAGACAAATTAGCAATGGTTGAAGTATCCCCTTGATCTATGCCAAAAATAAGTTAGTGATGACTTCCAAGTCAAGTATGAATAGATGTCAAGAAGCACAAAGAAAAGGATTCTCAGTAAGAGGGAGGAGATTGTGAATTTAGGTACACTTTTGTTAAAATTTATTTCTATGATTTTTGTTGGATGGAAAGATATTCTTCCTTGATGAAAGATGAAGTGTATATATGAGTTACCTCATTCTTGCAGTGAAGTACATGAAGAAGTCTTATACTTGCAACAAAAAAAAAGGTTTTGTAAAGGCTCCTTAGATTTGATACACTTGGATTGGTGATCAAGGTTGATCCTATATATGATTTGTTTTTCTGACGAAAGTAGAAGAGCTCATTGCTTTAGAGGGACTAGTGAAGACTTCCTTAGGAACCCTATTTTTAACTTCAAAGGGAGCTAACCTCTAAGTTTGAGATGACAAAATATCATTGATAGTTGATATACTAAAGAAAACAATGGCGAAGGGAGCAACCTAAGTTCCCACAACATGATATCTCTCGGTCTAAGAGGGAGCACTCAGTCAAGGTGATCGAAAAGCATGTATGATCTAATGAAGGGAGCATATCAGTTTATAGTTGAGCCAAGATATGTTGCTCAATATTTGTTGGAGTACCATCATGGTAGTTGGTTATGGATAAGTTAGTTATGATTTGATATTTGTATCAAACAAGTGAAATACAACTACAAATTCAGATTGGGTTAGGAGTTTTAATGACATAAAGAGTTTATGTGGATATTGCTTTAGTTTTGGATTTATTGTGATTTCATTGGATGAGCTTGAAGTAGACATTGTTGGGTGCGGGATCCCCCAAGGGAAGTTTTGGGGCTTAAAGCCCAGATTTTGACCAAATCCGATGTAAATACTCTGCGGTTTGTGGGCGTGGAGTGCAAACTTGTAAATGAGTCATAGGGTTGTTCGCCCTCATCTTTGTAATGTAATGTCAGCTTTAGAAATCTACCCATGGTCTACAGACCATGGGATTTTATAAATAAAGTGAGGCTCTAAGTGGTAAAAAGGGGGGAATCAAAGTCATGAATGAATGATGAAGAATTGAGTCTTATCTAAGTGTAGAGTCGAGTCTTTGGGTCATAAAGCAGGAGAAGGCTCTGCAACTGAGTGCACAGAGGCCTAGTAGTTTGCAGTTGAGTGCGTGAACCCTTGCAACTAAGTGCGTAGGATGAGTCGAGTCTGTAACCTTTGGAGAAGTAATAAAGAGAAGTTTCATATCATTTATGTGTATCTTTTTCCTATTTTATGCATTGAGTATATTGGGTATGAATTACATTTTTACTTTTTATATGCACGAATTTATATGATTATGTTTATTAAGAGAATATAAGACAAAGTATCTATTTATGCAAAGTTAACTAACACTTATAAGAAGATAAGTAAGATCCGTGGTGTAACTTGGGGAATTAGCATAGATCGCTTCCTGGGTAGTGCGAAATCACCTCAGCCCCTGGTGAGGGCTATGAAAAGGTGATTGTAATAGATTGCAAAGGTCTCGTAGGTCAAGATAATGCACAAAGTAACCTATGCGAAGCTATTCACAGTTGGACTAAATTGACCTCTCAGACATCTCAAGGGTGTAGAAACTTGGTTCCAGCATCCCCCCATACTTCTTAGGGTGAGACCTCAATCCACGCTCCCCGGGTTGTTGCCGAAAGGGCCAGTAAAACTGGGTCAGGCCCCATCAAGCCAACAAATGTCTCCATTGTCGGGACCAGAATCTGCATAGAGATATCTAATGTCGTATCATTGGAATCCAACTAAGAAGGAAATTGAAGGTTGGTCGCGGCACAGTAGAACAGGAATCTGCGACTATCAAAGGAAGAGTGGTTAGACAACTACTTGTACACAGAGATAAATGAAATCTTCTTCACATCTTTCCCTACTGAGCTGTACAAGTGGATCGCGAAGCTAGCTGATAGCCAAGGAAGGTGGAAGCTTTATGATCCTATTGTGTGGACCCCATAGTTGGTGCGCAGATTGGAAGCATCGAAGGATAATATCGTGCCTGCTATTGATCAATAGCTTGATCGGATTATAAGAGGATTCATCAATAAATTCGCGGTAGACACTTTAGTCAGCTATAGCGAGGTAGAGCGACGCTTTCTCAAAGGACCGTGAGGTAAGTACTTAAAGTCCTTGAATACTTGTATTAAAATGTTATTGTGTGAAAAGAGGATTATGCAGTTACATTGATGTTCGGGGCTATGTAAAGTGGAAAAACCTAGAGGAACGAAGGAAGTAAGGTACTAGAGAATAGCCCTTGATTTCACCTTCACGAGGGGACAAGAAGAGCTCACGAAGGTCTCTCCGTGAAGTGAGATCCATTTGATAAGGTAGAGAATTCTGTGCATACCACCCCCACCCATGCCGCCACCAACTTCACTACCATCACCTCCATCTTCACCTGTACCACCTTCGCCACCACCGTGTTTCAGTATGGAAAGCATGATAAATTTGCCTGTGTTCAAGGGATTGGGAAATGAAGATCCAGATTAGTTTTGGTTCATTGTAAAAGCCATGTAGGAAGTGCAAGGAGTTACAAATGATAATATCAGGAAAGGAACACTCGTTAGCACCCTGTAGGATCACGTGCTGACTTGGTATATTAAGCACTCAAGTGATAATTTGAATGCGGGAATCATGGATATCCAAATTGCGCTAAATAAGGAATTTAGTTACCCGAAGTCAGAAGCATAGTTGATCATTGGGTTCAAGGAGATCACGATGCTACTAGGCGAGACTCCTTGGGAGCTGGATCAGAGGCTAAAGCGTACAATTCATGAAGCTAATATGACTTTGACGGATGGACAACACCGCAAATTGTTTGTAGCATCGCTAAAGTTGGATTTGAGGAACACGCTATCACAACAGAGGTTAATGACTCAAGCAGAGGCCTTGCAGATCACGATGAGACTGCATGAGACCCCAATGCAGGATCCTAACTTGGGTGTTCAGCAGATCCACGTGTAGTTGAAAAAATTATGCCTTGAGATGTAGAGTCTGAAACAGGATAGGACGGCTCGACTAGAAGTGCACGAAGAGGTGTGGTGCGTAAAATGCAAAGGTCAGGGTCATGAAAAAGACCACTGCTCGATGTTAGAAAATTACCTCGTGAGAGTGGGACCGATGTTGTTAAGGACAGAAGAGCAAGCAAGACCTAGCACAATGCTTGCTTTATGGTGTGTGATTTGTTAGATAGGTGGAAAGCATGCTACAGACAACTTCCATTTTCTACAGAAGTATACACAAAATTCGCAACAATTTTTCTGTAATTTCTATAGGTCAGTTAGACATGATGAGCACACTTGTAGAAGCTATGAGATGACGATGGATATAACTCCAACCTACAGAGTTTAGGCTAAAACACGACCCCTAGACCAGAGTGCAGGGATGGCGTAAACCAAATTTCAAGGGCGCAGACGAGGCCGAGGCAGAGGAGGGCCTGTAAGAGGTTGCGGACAATTGATATGCTACAATTGCGGAGGGCCAGGACATTATGCCCATGATTGTACAAATCCAACGCATCCATCATGTATGTATTTTACCTTGTTTGATCATGAGATGGAGGATTGTCCTACGTTGATAGCTAGGACACACGACAAGGGAGCGCTACCACCTCCCCCGACTCAGAACTTGCAGATGATGAGGTCTGAGCTGCACGAGGAAGATCCAAATGTGAACATTGTGCTCCAAAGTGGAATTACGAAGGGAGATGATAAAAGAAAACAACTAGAAGATATTACTTGGGTTCGCAAAGTTCCGATGAAAGAAGTAGAGTTTGATTTGGATCGCGCTCGAGAAACCTTTATGGAAGCTAAGAAGAGATTCATTGATGCCTCCACTTCAGGAAGCGAAGATAGACTGGTGCCAGAAATGGACCCATCTATGCTTACGACCTTGGAAACATGCATGAAGCTATTGCATGATAGTAAGGCTATAAAATGATTACAGGAACTCATTAATAGATGCACTGGGACTGCGCCAGGAGAACCGCACGTTGTCTAGAAGATTGGAAAGCATTAGAAGAGGACGTGGAGAGAAATGAGGCTAACCATGTAGATCAGAGAATATGAGGTGGACCAAGTAATTTTGGACTTAGGATTGGACGTGATCGTTTTGCCGAAGCAGACATGGGAGCGCATGGGGAGGCCTACACTACAATGGTCTCCTATTCAGCTGTGAATGGCGAACTAACAGAAGATAAAAACCCTGGGGCGATTGCAGGGAATCACCATGGATATTGAGGGAGCGAGTGTGCTAGCAGACTTTGAGGTGATAAAGATTGTTGATGATAGAAATCCCTACTCCGCGCTCTTATGAATTGATTGGGTCGTTGACATCAATGGGGTGATTAATCTGAAGAAGCACAATATGATTTTTGAGAAGAAGTCTCTACACGTAGTTATACCCTTGGACCCTGCTGAAGGATCGCGCTATACATAGCTGATGCGCGACTATGAAATTGACAATGATTTGGATTGTATCTACAAGATAACCCTGCGAGAGAAAGACTGGGTAAATCCCATTGCGGCTGGACAAATATCATGGGAGCGCGAAAACTCCTGCATTTCAGATTCAGATGAGGAGATAGAATGATGGCATAACTAATTACACGAGGTAACCCCACTTAATTGTAACATGATGACAAGGTCACTACACTGTGTATCAACAAAAGTGAGGGATATGCCTACTTATGATGGAATAGGTAAGGTAGATGCTTTCTTGGATAGATTTGAGAGGGAGGTGCCAGAAAAGAAATGTTTCCAGGCCTTGAATTGGGTATTGTGTGCTACGCCCGCAAGGTGGTGGGGTAGGCACAAAGGGAGCTTTGAATACTGGCGTGAATCTAGGAGGATGATGCGCACATGGTTTGGGAAGCCTAGAGTGCGATTGACAGATAAATACAATGGGCAGGATGACCTGCGCATACATCTGCCCAAGTGGATGCATGCCTAGGGGGAGAAGCCACAATCGGAGCGGGTGTATCGGTTTTGTCACACCCTAGATGTTATACCAATGAACTAGTATATAGAAATAGAGCTCCACCACACGATAGGTGAATGGGATTTCTTATGCAAAGGGTTCATGATGACCTTCAACTTTGAAGATGGATGGGATAGTATTGATGAAGCGCTACAAAAAGTAAAAGCAGCCATCTTTAGGATACTGTAAGAGTCAGTAGAGATGATTCAGCCTGAATGGGCTACTCAGTTAAGTTGTGCGCTTGATTGTTATAATGTAACTGCCGAGGAAGAGGATGAAGATTCGAGGAACATTGATATTCCCGAGAAAGTGGGCCAGCGCGAGGTTCAAGGACCCCAAATCGAGAACCCTGGCATAACTGTGTCGGTAAAAAGTAAGCAGGTAAATATTAGTACAAAGGTGGAACCTACATTCGTGAATATTGGGGATTACTGGGACGACGCGACAGTGGACAAGGTCATTGAACTACTCTGCGAATATCAAGACTTATTCCCGACCAAGTTTACAGACTTTAAGGGAATAATCAGAGATTTAGGGGTAATGAGGATCATGTTGAAACCTAATGGAAATCCAGTTAAGTAGAGGCCGTATCACTTAAACCTAAAATACAAGGAAAAGGTCCGTGTAGAATTAGACAAGATGCTCGCGGCAGACATCATTGAGCCAGTGGAGGAATCTGACTGGGTAAGCAGGATGGTATTACAAGAGATGAAGCAGAAGGATGAATAAGAGTATGTGTGGAGATCAGAAAGTTGAACGACGCATGCGTACGTGATCCCTTCTCAACTCCATTCACAGATGAGGTGTTGGACAATGTAGGTGGTCATGAAGCATATTCTTTTACTAATGGGTTCTCAGGGTATTATCAGAATAGGATCGTGCCAGAAGATAGGAGCAAGGAAACCTTCATGATGGAGTGGGGCTGTTTTCAATACATTGTCATGATGTTTGGATTGAAGAACGCGCTGACCATATTTTCGCCCATAGTTGTTGCGACGTTCAGGGAATGAATATATTCATAAATTCTTGGAGGTATATTTTGATGACTGGACTGTATTCGGGTTGGTTAGGAGTCATGTAGTGAACCTGTGCTTGATGCTGGATACATGCCAAAGATACCAAATCGTGCTTAACCTCAAGAAGTGTATGTTCCTCGTTCCTTTTGGGAACTTGTTGGGACATGTGGTTTGTAAACAAGGGCTAATGGTATACCCCGTGAAAATCACGGTGATTCTGAATTTGGAAGCACCAAGCAGTGTGAAACAATTGTGCACTACCTTGGGACATACGTGGTACTATAGAAAGTTTATAAAAAATTACGCCCAAATCACTGCGCCGATGGAAAAAATATTGAAGAAGGATGTCACCTTTTGTTGGGAAGATGACTATAAAAGAAGCTTGGATATCTTAAAGAAGAAGATGGTGACTGTGCTGATTCTTGTCTTCCCGAATTGGAAGAAATAATTCCATGTTCATGTTGATGTGTCGTGTATAGCGCTGGGGGCAGTTATCACACAGGATGGTGGAGAAGGCTTGGATCACCCTATCGCGTTCATGAGTTGCATATTATCTAAAGCAGAAAAGAACTATTCCATGCCTGAACGCGAGGGACTGGCTATGGTGTATGCGCTCCAGAAATATCGACACTATTTGCTAGGAGGACACTTCAAGATGTATACAGATCATTTTTCACAGAAATAATTGGTTAATAAGCCTGTGTTGGGGGGGCGCATATGCAGGTGGCTTTTATTGTTCCAAGAATATGATTTTGAAGTTGTTGTGAAGCCTGGATGATTGAACGCGAGACCTGATCACCTATTGTGCATTGAGACAGGGGAGGACCCTACCAGCTTGGAGGAATGATTACATGAAGCACAACTTTTTGCTGTGCATGTAGCGGATGGACACTTTGAAGATATAATTCACTTTCTAACAACTAGAACTATGCTGGAAGGTTACTCTGTCTAGTAGAAGAAGGAACTAGTGGTTCGCGCGACAGATTTTTATGTCATTGTGGGGCACCTATATAAGATGGGGAATGATGAGATACTGCGAAGATATATACCAAAGTTTGAACGAAGTAGCATCCTCGTGGACGCGCATGGGGGCCCCACGGGAGGTCATTATGCAGGGAGAGAAACTGTGCAGAAGGTTCTTCGTGCAAGGTTGTGGTGGCCAACCCTTCATCAGGATATAGAAGCACATTGTAAGGCATGTGATGTATGTTAGAGAACGGGTAAGCATCGCAGAGGGACGAGATGCCTTTGAATCCACAAATGACATTGCAGCCCTTTGAGAAGTGGGTGATCGACTTTGTAGGACCTATCAAACCACAAGGAAAGACGAGAGCGGGATATATTATTATTGTGACAGAATACTTGACGTGTTGGTCAGAAGCACAAATAGTAAAATATTGCACGACCACGATAGTTGCGAAGTTTCTTTTTGACCATGTACGAACACATATTTGGTTGTCCGAAGATCTTGATGAGCAATCGTGGTACACATTTCTTGAATGAAACGATCAGCGCGCTGACGGAAGAGTTTCAGGTGTATCATCAGAAAAGCACAATGTATCACCCACAAGCTAACGGGACCGTATAAGCGTTTAACAAAGTATTGGAGACTGCGTTGACAAAAGTATGAAATGCGCAGTGAAGTGACTGGGATCTGCACCTACCCACAGTATTATGGGCTTATAGGACAACATGCAAGAAACTGACGGGACAAACGCCTTTTAGGTTGGTCTATGGAGTGGAAGCTGTAATTCCAATGGAATACATCGTGCCTATTCTGTGCATAGTAGCGCTCACAAGTATGATGGATGACGACACCCTGGAGGAGAGGCTCGCACAGTTAGAGGAACTCGAAGAAGAATGATTTTTGGTTGGATTCCATCATCAAGTAAAAAAGCAGTGTGAAAAGGCTTGGCATAATCGACATATCAAGTTGTGCACTTTTAAGGTAAACAATTTGGTGCTTTTATATGGCAGCAAGTTTGATAAGTTCTCGGGGAAGCTCCAAATGCATTGGATGGGATCATATGTTATCAAGGAAATCATAGATGGTGGTGTGATGCAGTTAGTGAAACTGAATGACGAACTCTTCCCAGGAAAAGTAAACAGTAGTCGGTTGAATCCGTACACAGGTGGCTTGGCCATCTAACTAGCCATAGGAGATAAAACAGGTAGTTGCACAGTGACTCGAGGACAAGTCATGATGTTTGCATTGGGGGCCTATTGGGCGCAGGATCCCCCAAGGGAAGTTTTGGGGCTTAAAGCCCAGATTTTGACCAAATCCGATGTAAAGACTCTGTGGTTTGTGGGCACGGAGCTCGAACTTGTAAATGAGTCATAGGGTTGTCCGCCCTCATTTTTGTAATGTAATGTCAACTTTAGAAATCTACCCATGGTCCACGGACCATTGGATTGTATAAATAGAGTGAGGCTCTAAGTTGTAAAAAGGGGGGAATCAAAGTCATGAATGAATGATGAAGAATTGAGTCTTATCTAAGTGTAGAGTTGAGTCTTTGGGTTGTAGAGTAGGAGAAGGCTCTGCAGCTGAGTGCGCAGAGGCCTAGTAGACCGCAACTGAGTGTGAAGACCCCTGCAGCTGAGTGCGTAGGGTGTTTCAAGTCTGTAACCTTTGGAGAAGTAATAAAGAGAAGTTTCATATCATTTATGTGTATCTTTTTCCTGTTTTATGCATTGAGTATATTGGATATGAATTACATTTTTACTGTTTATATGCGTGAACCTATATGATTACATTGACTAAGGGAATATAAGGCAAAGTATCTGTTTACACGAAGTTAACTAACAATTATATGAAGATAAGTAAGATCCGCGATGTAACTTGGGGACTTAGCATAGATCACACCTGGGCAGCGTGAAATCACCTCAACCCCTGGTGAGGGTTGCACGAAGGCGATTGTAATAGATCACAAAGGTCTCGTAGGTCAGGATAGTGAACAAAGTACCTGGGCAAAGCTATTCATAGTTGGACTAAATCAACCCCTCAGACATCTCAAGGGTGCATAAACTTGGTTCTAGCATCCCCCATATTGCTTCGGGTGAGACCTAAGTTCGTGCTCTGTGGGCTGTTGCCAAAAAAGCCAGTAGTGTAGGGATTTGTTTAGCTAATTAACTCTGAACCTAGGTCAGGCCCCATCAAGCCAACATACATCTTTTTCACTCAGTGATCGAGCATATTGCAGTTGGTTTGGAAAGTTGAGAATCAATATGACTTCTAAGGCTACTTGCAAGATTATCTTGATCAGGTGCTCGTGACAACCATGATGGGATGTCGAAGAAAATTGGGATCAAGTACCACTTCATTCAAGACATAGTGTTGAAGAGAGATGTGAAATCCAATATATCTCCGCTGATGCGAAGATAACTAATATTCTTACGATGCTTCTTTCCAAAGTGAAGTTTGTGTACTTTCAGGATAAGCTTGAACTTGTGAAGAATTCCTCTCTCATTGAGAGGGAGATATGATGAGCACCATTATTAATGGAAATTTTCCCGACATCTTCACGACCTTGGTTGGAGAATGGTCAAATATTCTCCCTATGTCATTATGACCTTGGTTGGATAAGTTCGCCATATGTCATTATGACCTGGGTTGGAGAATGATTTGATAGATTATATAACACTATGGATTGACATTCTTCCTGTGTCTTTATGACCTTGGTTGAAGAATGGTCAGATGCACTAACATTCTTCCTATGTCACTTTGACCTTGGTTGGAGAATGGTCTAGTAGAAGAAATTCTCCTTGTGTCACCTTTACCTTGGTTTGAAGAATGCTCCAATAGAGGATATTCTCCCTATGTTAGTTTGACCTTAGTTGGAGAATAATCCTAGAGGCCACTAAAATGAGCAGGAGCTACTGAGAAATCTATAGGGCAATGATTAGAGTGATTTCTCTTTACTTTATAACTACTTGTGATGTATTTTTAAAGTTATTAGCTTTGTTACTTATTGTTATGTGTTTAAATATCAAACAAATACCAAAACAAGAAGAACCAGAACACAAAATATGAGCTACAATCCAGGCCAAAACCTCTCCACTTGAGAGGAAAACCCATAAATATCTTCTCTTCCTTATAGATTCTTCAATTGATGAATTCCAAGACCTTAACACTAAAACCAATACCCTCCAAGGCAAAGACCAACCTCTTCGGATGATGTTGTAACCTTGATCTAATAAAACCCAATCAAATCTCTTCAAGTAGCACTTCGTCGACCTCCAACTGCAAAATTTCAGCATCCACTACAGACTTGAAATTTTTGGCCCCCTAACAGTTACTTTTGCCACACGTTTGAGCCTTGCTTGGCCTTCCAAGGGTTCCTTAGACCTTCTCTTTCCTTTCTTTGTCTTCTAGACCTTGACGATGACCTTTGGTGACCTTTTCTTGATCTTCTTGACTTCTTTTCTCCAAGATCAAACTTGTAGATGAAAACCATAGATTTGCTACATAAACCCTACTCCTCCTTCATACGTGTGAAAGATAAATAGCCCAAACAAAAGTCTTCTTCATCCTCTTCCTTCTTTTCTGCCTTATTCTTCCTCCTTCTTCACTAGAATGAGTGATCGATGAATGTCTCTCAAGGAGTTTGAGTTTCCTCCTATATATAAGCTCTTTAAGGTGGACATGGCTCTTCCTTTTAGGCCGACTTGCCAACTATCAAGACAAGGTGGTATTGGAGGGTATTTTGACACTTTTAATGACAAAAATAATTTTCCTTACAAATTACAGTGTGCCCAAATGGGGTCTTCAACTTATGACAATGCCTCTTTTGACTTCTTGACCTAGGACAAGTACATTTCATATTTATGAAGAGAAAACCTAGTTACACTTTTTTCAACACTCCATCTTAACTAGGGAGGTATTCATAATGGTACATGGAAATTATCAATTTAAAGATATCTCATAAGAAGAGTTAGATTGGTAACCCATTTTTTTAGCATCATACCAACCAAAATTGTCACGTAGAAAGGACTTGACTAACGACTCTTTCTCTCCACAATATTAGAGCACAATGCTGGAGAGACCAATGATTTATAAACACCATCATCATTGTCTCTCAAGGTACATACTCCACCCAAGTGTTCACAGGGTATGACGTTCTTTGGACTATTCTTATCCTAGATAGCTAGTCCTTAATGAATATCGATCCATGACTACTCTCATCTTGGATTCCCTACCTAATCCTTAAAGAGTATCAAATGATAGATGCTTACCCAATCCTCCATTTTGTCTTCCCAAGTGAAGACAAGAATGATGTGCCTATCTCCCCCTCTAAATTAGGGAGGATGCATCAACCAAACCAAGCTTATTATCAAATACACAAGCTTCTTATTAGGAATATATTTTGTCAATATGTTAGCTACCTGCTCATCGGTGGAGATATACTATAGCTGTAACAAACTGTATTGTACTAGCCTTCAAATATAGTGATACTTGTTGTTGATATGATTTGTCTTTCTATGAAACAGTGGTTCTTGAGACAATCGTATACAACTGTTGTTATCACAATGTATCACAGTAGATTTCATTGGTCCTTTAAATAGGCCAGATAACATCTTTCTCAAGTAGAATGCTTCTCTGCTTCTTTTCTTACTTCACATGCTACAATATACTCTACCTCAGCACTACTTAAAGAATCCGTGTCTTGCTTTCAGCTCATCCATGAGATCACGAAGGATCCAAAATTGAAACACCCTCATGTAGTGCTCCTTCTATCTTGCTCACTACCTCCCTAGTCAAAATCTGTATATCCAATTAGGTGGACATAATTCCTCCTATCACACTTCAAGAAGTAGTGGATGGTTCCTTACAGATATCTCCAAATATGTTTTGCTGCTATTTAGTGATGATGCTTCGAATCCACTTGGAATTGAATGAGAAAATTGACTAAAAAGCATATTTCTGGTTGAGTATTCACCAAGTACATCAATGATCCAATCAATTGTCTATACCTAGAAGGATCCACAGGGCTTGATTTAGAAATCCTTAGTCATTTTGAGTTTGTGATCATCGGGGTTGTCATTGGTTTTCAATCCATCATGTCAAACTTCTTCAACATCTTCATCACATACTTTCCTTGACCTAGATAGATCTCATTAGGTCCTTTCTAGACTTCTAGTCCTAAACAATAGTGCATAAGCCCTAGATCCTTCATATCAAATTCTGCTTCTAGTTGCTTCTTTCACTCTTCAACTCAACCTTCTACACTTGTCAAGAGAAGCTAATCTACATACAAAAGAATGATTACCGGTTCTCCCTTAACAACCTTAATATAAAGGTTTGGATCACCAAAACTCATTTTGAAGCCTAATATTTGTAGGTATAAATCCATCCTAACATACCATGCCCTTGGTTCTTGCTTGAGGCCATATAATTACTTCTTCAATATGAAAAAATTTTGCATTTCTATCTTTAACTTCAAATGCTAAGGGTTATTCGATATAGACTTGCTCACCAATTGTGCCATTGAAAAATGCAACCTTGACATCCATTTGATGGATGTTCCATCCCATTGCTGACGCCAAAGAGACCAATGAAA
Source organism: Pinus taeda (assembly GCA_000404065.3). Taxonomy (NCBI): domain Eukaryota; kingdom Viridiplantae; phylum Streptophyta; class Pinopsida; order Pinales; family Pinaceae; genus Pinus; species Pinus taeda. The sequence goes on from APFE031046173.1 coordinate 35,092, forward strand.
ATATAGTTGTATACCTTACTGTCAGAGCAAATGTCTCTTCATAATTGATGCCTTCTAGTTGATAGAAACCCCTAGCCACAAATCTTTCCTTTTACTTGTCAATACTTCCATCCACTGCATGTTTAATCTTATAGATCCATTTGGAAGTTACCACATATTTTTCTTTGAGTCTATGCATGATCTCGCAAGCTCCATTCTCTGTTATAGATTGATATTATTCATTCATGGAATCCTTCCGTTCTTGATGATTGACAACTTGTTTAAAAGTGGATGGATTTGCTTCTATTAGTTTTGCCATGTATGATGCATACCAAAAATATCATTTGGGATTATTTCTTTCCCTGAATGTGCCTTGAGTTGATCCATGCCCCTCTACACCAAGTATTGTAGAATTCAACCAGTTAGGTCTCTTTCTTGATTTGGGGATGACCACAAGTTGAATAGGTTCACTGGGACCTTCATCTTCATGATTAGATTCTTCTTATTCCCTGGTAACTTATTCTTCAAATATGAGAAGTTCTTCATCATTAGATTCCATAGGAAGTTCCTTAGATTTATTGAATGATATTATTTCATCAAATATAACATCTCGAGTTACTTCTATATGGTGTCCTTTATTTATGTAGATCCTATAGGCCTTAGTAGAGTTACTGTAGCCAACAAATGTTCCTCTCATGCCTGAAGGGTCCAAATTATTTCTTTTGTCCTTTGGTATATGAATATATACATGAAAAAAAAGATTTAGATATGATCCAAAATTGGTTTATTCCCAGTGAATACTTCTTTGGGTGTTCTGTTATCTAGTGACCTGTGGAGACTTCAATTTTGAATATATACAACTGTCTTCGTGGCTTCTCCCCATAGAAATTCACTAGATCTTGATCGTGCAACATTCCTTTTGTACTTTCTTCAATGGACCTGTTATTTCGTTATGCAACTCCATTTTGTTCAGGATTATATGGAACTATTAGCTCCCTCTTAATCCTAGACTCCTTGCAAAAAGCTATGATTTTCTTAGATGTATATTCTCCTCCATTATTGGACCTCAATATCTTGATTCTCCTTTCTATAAGTATCTCTACTTCAACTTTGAATTCTTAAAATTTGGTAAATACTTCATCCTTGGATTTCATTAAGTAAACCCAAGTTTTTCTTGAATTATCATCTATAAATGTGACATAATATAGATTACCTCCAAGTAATTTAGGATTCACAGGACCAATGCACATCCTTTGAATATTCCTTCGTGATATTTCTTTTAATTCTAGGATTCTATCTACTATAGAACTTAGAATTGGAAAGATTTTGAAATGGAGATGACCAAATATTCTATGGAAAAGTTCAAATGGGCTGATTTCAATGTTAACCAAAGCTTGAGAAAGAGGAAATATAAACCTATAAAGTGTTCCTTCACAAATACCAATTTCTCTAGAATTTTTTATGCTTGAGTTCTTACTCCATACTGCAAACTTTCCATCAATCAAAGCCACTCTATCACCCTTATCTTCTAGAATTGAAATGGAAAGTAATACTTATGGAAACTTAGAACAAATATGATGTTATTGATATGAATATTGCTTCCATTCTCCAGCACTATTGAAGTTGACCCAATTCCTGTTACAAGATAGCTCTTATTATCTCCAAGTTCCACTGAGTAAGAAGACTTTCCTTTTGATAATGTCTTTAGTTTTTTGTGATGAACAATCATGTGTCTAGATGCACCACTATCGATTACCTAAATTTTTTCGTATTGAAATGTGTTAATGAGTGTTGAGAAGAGTCCTTTTGTTGAAAATGCAACAAGATGATGGAGCTTAGTGAAAATAAGTCACCTTCACTAAGTGGGCCCGCAGGCTATTTTTGGTGCAAAGTCTATTTTTAGACATATGGATCATGGTCTATGAGTTGCAGGATGCTATTTGTGGATGATTGGTCATGTTGGTAAAAATAGATGGACCTCTATTTTTAGACATATGGGCGAAATCTATTTTTAGACTACCAGTCTAAATATAGAATAGTCGAATATTATTAGATCTTAATAATATTTGGACTATAAACATTATCTTATTCTCTTGGAGCACTTTAGTTCGAGCTACAGATGTGGCACATGAAATTGCCAGAAGGAAATACACTTTTCTTATGGGTTACTTGAGCTATTGCATGAAGGACTTTAGTTAGAACTCAAGTGATTGAGTTTAGTGGAGTTGAATGAGGAGTTGATTGAGTTGTGTTCGGTTTGACTTAGTTGAACTAGTTGTATTTAGTCTAACTAACAAATACACTAGTGATGAGTGATGTGAATTAGTTATTAATTAATTCACTAATTATAACTCATGAATCAACTGAGGAATACACAATTAACTCAGTGATGACAATTCAGTGAGACAATGTTAGAGATGAGTGAAAGGGCAAGACAACTGTCAGTTGTGACTATAGTTGTGCATGTGATTTGCACAATTAGTGGATTGAGATTGCCAATGAGAATTGTGTAGTGTTACACAAGGAAATACAAGTTTGGATCAGCCATTCTCATATATTCTCATGCAGGATTGTGCAGTGGAGGCAAGGCAAGGAGCGAGGAGATTTGAGCCAGTGATTGATTCAAATCTGAGCTAGTTTGTGTGTAACAGGTGGAGATAGTGCTGAGTACTTGTGAGGAGTATTGTACTATGTATTGTTACATGTTCTAAATCAATATAATATACAGATAGTTGGGGGTTTTCAGCTGCATGCTTTCCCTGTGATATACTGTGTTGATATGTGTGATTGATACTTTAATGTGTGCATGCGATTGTTTCTTAATTTTGCAAAATTGATGATCAACGTAGAGGAGGTTATGTATTATGCATGATTCCACAAATAGTGTATAACCGGGATAATCTTTGTGAATAAGTGTCATATTATTCAAAATTTCTACACCTTCATCCTTTGTCTTTGTTACTCCCTTCTGTGCAGTAAATAAAATGTTCCATGCTTTCTTGATTCCTTTCTTCAGATGGATTTCTACCTTTGAATGCTTCTTGAGGAACCTTTTCAATGTAGTAAAGATATTTATAATGCCCTTAACCAAACTAAGCTCTGATACCATGTTGAGAAATCTATAGGGAAATGATTGGAGCGATTTCTCTTTACTAGATAACTGCTTGTGATGTATTTTTACTTATTATATATGTTACTTATTATTATGTGTGTATATTATCAAACAAATACCAAAACAAGAAGAAAAAAACAAAAAATATAGGCTACAAGCTAGGGCCAAAACCTCTTCACTTGAAAGGAAAACCCATAATTCTCTTCTCTTCCTTATAGATTCTTCAATTGATGAATTACAAGACCTTAAGGCTGAAACCAATACCCTCTAGTACCAATACCAACCTCTTCGGATGATGTTCTAACCTTGATCCAGTAAAACCCAGTCAAATCTCTTCCAATAGAACTTCTTAGACCTCCAGTTACCGAATTTCGTCCTCTAATCCAAACCTGAAATTTTTGGCCCCTAATACTTGTTGTTGCCACACATGTGGGCATCTCTTAGCCTTCCGATGGATCCTTAGACCTTTTCTTGCCTTTCTCTATATTCTGGAGCTTGAGGATGACCTATGGTAGCCTTCACTTGATCTTCTTGCCTTCTTTTCTATAAGATCGAACTTGTAGATGAAAACCCTAAATCTGTTGCAGAAACCCTAGTCCTCCTTTGCACATGTGAAAGATAAATAGCCCCAAAAAAATTCTTCTTCATCCTCTTCCTTCTTTGTTATCTTCGTCTTCCTCCTTCTTTGCTAGAATGAGTGATGGATGAATGCCTGTAAAGGAGGTCGATTTTCCTCCTATATTTAGGTCTTCAAGGTGGACATGGCTCTTCCTTTTAGGTTGAATTGCTAGCTGCCATGACAACTTGGTATTGGAGGGTATTTTGACACCTTTAATGAAAAAATTAATTTTGTTTACAAATTACAATGTGCCCAAAGGGGGTATTCAACTTATGAAAATGAAAGTTTTGACTTCTTGACCTAGGACAAACCCTAGAAGCACTCAATGGGTGCTTGATCTATAAAATAAAATACCTTGAGCATGAAACCCATGCTCCAATAATAATATTAATTTTCTTTCATTTTACAATTTACAAGAATCAAAATTACATTTCATATTTATGAAGACTGAACCTAGTTACACATTTTTCAACAGGAGCCTCTCATAATCATACTCAGATCTCTTTCTAGAGTGAGCTTGTTTATCATTGATGAGGCCTCTGATGTTTCAACTATATTATGTCTATAATTATTTGATCATGAACCATGATTATGTATGGTTGATGTTAGTGACTATGATATTGATGATGATTCTTATCTTAAAATTGATATTTCCTTAAGGAATTTGTCAACTTGAGATCATGCTGATAGTCATAATGAATACCTCCCTAGCTAAGAGGGAGTGTTGAAGTTTGTAGCTATGGTCGGTATTCATATTAAAATATTTTTATCAGTGATGTACTTGTTTATGTAAAGCATGTTATTCATGCTCAAAAGAAAATTATATTATTCAAGAATTTATTAAAAGATAAATTTAAATTTCGAATTTTATTTTGACTCCACAAGTTCAAGTCGACCCTCAAGTCTTCAAGTTGGTCCAACTCTCCATCAAACCCATTCAACATATTGATCACTATAGATATGAGGAACTTGTCAACTTCTCAAGAATGATTCAACACGAGCATCAAATATCAATTTATTCTAGCCATATGAAGGAAAACAAGGAGAAGAAAAAATAGAACAAGGAGCTTCTAAAAGACATCAAAGTGCAAGACTAATCCCTATAAAGAAGATGAAGTTTCTATGGTTAGTATATGAGGAACATGGTCGATACTTCTGTAATTACTCTTTGTGGATCAAGTTGAGACTTTTATGGTGAATTCTCTGTGGAAAGGGCTGAGATATCTATGGTTCTTCTTTGTGGAAAGGGTTGAGTCTTCTATGGTGAATTCTCTATGGAAAGGGCCAGGATATCTGTGGTTTTTCTTTGTGCAAAGAGGTTGAATATTATGTGATTATTATATGTGGAAAAGGGCCAAAAATATGTGATATCTCTCTACTGTCAAGACTTAACTCTTGTGGAAGATAGGCCAAACTTCAGAACTATATTGTAGATGCCTTGATCAATGGGCTAAGGAAGATTGTGAGAGATTTGACTTGGAATCCTGGTGGATAGTCTTGCTGGTCAGTTTGTCTATCATTTTGACTTTATGTCTCTCCTGTTGAATTGATTTGATAAGGAAATAATTGTTGGGTTTTTACCACAAGTGGGTTTTCCAAAGGTAAACATTGTGTTGATTTTGTGCATTGCAATATCTACTTTTCTTATTCTTGTATGGTTGACTTTTTGAAGTATAATTTTTTGATGAAGAATTTGTGAATGGAAAAATAATATATATAATCATCATAAATAACTATCAATGTTCATAAATAAGTGCTAGTATACATTGCATTTTATTTTTCAACATGACATGCTCTTTCTCTAACCAAATCCTTTAGTGATTTCAAGTGCATCTCAACCATCCACATTGAACTTGTGTGTACAATTCCACACTTTTCAATCTCCTAAACTAGGTGTATGAGGTAGCGTTCTTTTGCATTGAAAAATGTTAGAGGTAGATACTTTTGCATTTCACAAATTACACAAGGAATTTGTCTCCTCCAATAGTTGATTTATTCTTTATAGATTTTTTTAGATGACACCATCTACAATTGATTCAAGAAAATCAAAGTTTTGATAAGAAATGTGCATATAAGTACATTACAAGTAAAACACATGTAGTCAAATATAAGTTGTGCAACAAATTAAAAAATTTACACTTTGCACATAAATCGCCTCTTACCTCATGTATTTTCCAAGATGATATATAATTTGTTTGACAGTTTTGTCAAAGTTGTTTGTGAGAGAAAGAGGTAGAACATACTGTAACAAAAAAATGAATCATTATTTATTCCTAAATTAGTTGAAAAAAAAATAACAAGATGTCTCAAGAATATACAAATAGCTACACAAAATAATTACCTTAATCAAGGTATGCCAATCATGTGTTTTTACCCCACCTAATTCACCTTTCTTCGTTAGGATATCCTTTATGTTTGAAGAAAATCCAATGGGAAATTTAATTTTTTCAATTTTGTGTTTTACATTCTTGCTTTGTTTCTCTGTCAATAACCATGGAAGGGCACTTATATTTTGGTCTCCATAACTATTTGAATAAATCACACTTTTCATTGCATTATTGGCCTCCTTATTGTGATTACAAATCTTGAATTTTTTTTCTTTTTCACTCCTTCCATCTAATATTTTCCATAACATTTCGATTACATTCTTCCCGATGTGCATTGTATCAAACAAATTAACAATTTCTAGGTGCTCATAGTAGGGGATCCTACTAAATTGTATGAGATAACTTTTAATTCCTCATGGAAGCACCCCATTATTCATTCCTTCATGATCATCACCTTCAAGGTGAAGCATAATTAAAGATATTATAACAATGCTTTTCAATTAATACAGTGAAAAAAATACAATAAAAATACAAAATATTCCAAACACTTCATGTATGATACATAAATGATTTGTCAATCCATACCTTGATGATTAATTCTATTATATTTAAATTTCCATAGATGAGGTGTCATTCTCTATGGTTTTAATCTAGTCTTTTCTTTGCCATTGAAAATATGTTTCACTGTACTTCGATACCTATGATTCTTTGTTAGGTCCCTATACTACTAGTGTAGACCCTTATTGTTATTAGTGAAACCCCCTCATTGTATTGTTGTGCCCATGTACTCCCCATATTATTATTAGCGTTCCCCATTGAATCCCACTATTTTTATTGTTGCACCCTTACAATATTATTGTTATGCAGGCTCTGATTATATTATGACCCTTAAGACTCCTATATATAGAAATGAGGTATTTTCATTTGTATCATCAAATAATTGTTCATTTATGTAATTTAAAGGAGGTTTCCACCTCGGAGAGAATAATTTTTAATTCTTTTATCTATTTCTTCTTCTATTTTGTGAGTTGGTTGCATAAAATTTGGTATCAAAGCTTTGGATTCTAGGGTTTCAATGCTTCAAACAAGTCATTGTGGAATTTTCACTATAAGTTTTTCTATGAAGATTTAGAAACTAAAATTAAAACCTAGTTGAGCCAAAATATTTATGAACCTCATGTCCAAATTTCAAATATTTTCTTGCTATATCTTCGGATATATGAGCTAAGGAAGTTAAGGTTTTTGTAGGCTCCAGAATTCCATCTCAAACAGGTGACCTAGGGAAAATAGTCATAACTTTCTCTATGAGCCTAAAATTTAAATTTTGTAAGAAGAGACATAAAGAGGACAAAATTTAGTTTGCTTGGTATCATTTTCAGGGTTGAAGGTCGAAATAGTGACATGTGGAACTCCGTACAAGTTTTCTCTACTGAACTAGTCTATAATGAGGTCATTGAGGGAGATTGGGTATAACACTTTCTTAAATAATCCAATCATGATTAGAATTATGGGGTTCGAAAGAGGACTCAGAGAAATACCATAGGACGAAATTTCAGACCTTGGAGATCCAAAATCACAGAGTTACAATAGATTCAATATCGAGCTCCTACAAATAGAAAAACAAAAGGTGTGTAGTTTTTAGAAATTGCATAAGTTTTGTTTGAAAAAAATAGTTTGAAGTGATTCAAAGGGAATAGCGAAGCATAATTATCATTAATTTATTACCCGAAGAAAAAAAATGGAAACACCTAGTAAGAAAACCGAAAGATCTACTATGACACATGTAGAAGAGGAAGAAATGAAACATGATATATCAATATTACGAGGCCAATTGGAACAAATTTCACTGTCAAAAAAAGTAACATAAGCTAAGATGGAAGCTAAGATCGATGGTATAGAAGAAAAGCTGAAAAGAAACATGGATTACTTGAAGAAAGACATGGAAGGTTTGAAGGAAGGTTTCACAAAGTTGCTACAAGAAATTCTTCCTAATGACGAAAAGGTAGTGGAGGAAACGCATGATGAGAACAAAATAAATGTGAATCATGATTTCATAGACTCTAATGTTGGATTGAAGATCCACCATATTAAAAAAATCGATATGAGGAAGTTTGATGGTAACCATCCCGTAACATAGATACTACAAACGGAGTAATATTTTGATCTCTATAATGTGAAAAACAAACAAAAGGTATGCATTGCAACTTTATGTTTAGAACCCAATCAGTTTGTATGGTATCAATGGCTTTTCTCTCATAAAATAATTGTCACTTGGCCAATTTTTATGGAGGAAATGATAGCACATTATGAGGATACAAAGAGCAACACCTTCTTTAGCCAATTGATAAATCTCAAAAAAAGGGGTCAATGGTGGATCACATTGTGGACTTCCAAAAATTGAATATAAGGATAAATGATATTCCAGAGGAGCATAGGATTGATGTCTTCATAGGGACTTTAAAGGATAACATCCAACATGAGGTTCGTCTTTGGGAACCTGATTCATTGGAGAAGGCATTCAGGTTGGCAATAAAAATTAAAAGAAAAATTATGGAAACAAGGAATACTACCCCTCACAACTATAAAGATCGAAGTGTTGTTGCTCCTAGCCTTCCACAAACTACAAGGTTGACACCACAAAAATTGGAAAAAAAAGAGAAAAATGGATCTGTTACAGTTGTGATAGAAAATAAACTAAAGGTCATAAGTGTTCTAAGAAGAAATTAATTTACATAGGTTGGGAAGAGGAGGAAGAAAAGGAGCAAGAAACGTCAAAAGAAGGGGATATACACTAGGAACCAACCCCAAAGAAAAAAGAAATGAATCTGACCATATCTTGTAATGCATTGACAGGAATAACCACTACTCAAACTCTTAAGATAGAAGGACATATCAAGAAGAAAAAGGTAATATCATTGAAATTTGATTCGGGTAGTACCCATAATTTTATTCATTGTAAGATAACCAAGGAATTGAATTGCTTCCTATACCCAACACCAAAGTGTTAAGTGATCGTTGCAAATGGAGGAACCATAAATTTCTCTAGAAAGTGCCATAATATTAAGATATATATCCATAGGAGAATATGTATTGAATAGTCAAACGATTTCCATTCCAATGGGTGGTGCTGATGTTGTACTAGGAGTCCAATGGTTACAATATTTCGGTACGAAAGCTTTTAATTTTCAAGAAAATTTCTTGAAATTTTTTGGGAAGGAAAAGAAGTTGAATTAAGGGGTATTGCAGGGAAACCCAAAAAGTTAATTAGCTCTAATGGCATGACAAAGATTCTAAAGAAAGAACAATGGGGCGTAGTTGCACAATTATGTTCACTAGAGGTTCAAACAACGAATTCATCTCTTTCTACAGATCTCCAAAAAGTCTTGGACAATCATTATAATGTTCAAGTAGTGGAACATCACATCGAGCATCAACAAAAAGTTCTCCAACTCTTATAATATAACCTCACTTTGGCGCAGAATCAAATGAAACAATAGACATATCAATATCACAGTGAAATAAGTTTTGATGTAGGCGACTCAGTATTTTTACGGCTACAACCATAAAAAAAAATGTCCCTCAAGCAAGCTAAGAAGGATAATAAATTATCACCAAAGTATTATGGTCCTTACATGATGTTGTAAAATATTGGTACTATGGAATACAAATTGGAGGTTATTTCATCTTCCCGAGTGCACCCTGTTTTCCATGTTTCAGGCTTAAAGAAGGTTATAGGTGACAAGCTCCCATTTCAAACAATATTGTTGGAACTTGCCGAGGAAGGAAAAATCATATTCGAACCTGAAGAAGTCACATAAATGAGAACCTGACAACTATGAAATCGATCAATTTTAGAGTATCTCATCAAGTGGAAGAACCTAATCACTGAAGATTTCGCATGGGAGGATGATAATTTTATACAGAAGCATCCATAACTACTCAAGCATTGAGAACAACACTTCTTTGAAGGAGAGGGGCATGTTAGGTCCATATACTACTAGTGTATACCCTTATTGTTATTAGTGATACCCCCTTATTGTATTGTTGTGCCCATGTATTCCCCATATTGTTATTATTGTGCCCCATAGAAGCCCACTATTGTTATTGCCGTGCCCTAACAATATTATTGTTATGTAGGCTTTGATTATATTGTGACACCTAAGACTCCTATATATATATAAAGGAGGTCATGTAATATGTATCATCAAAGAATTCTTCATTGTGTATTGTAAAGGAGGTTTCCCCCTCGAAGAGCCTAATTTTGAATTTGTTGATCTATCTCTTCTTCTATTTTGTGAGCTAGTTGCATAAAATTATTAGAGAGGAAGTGCCTATACTCATCAAACACCTCCTTTCCAAAAATTCTATAATGATGAGATTTCATCTTAGGACCACAAATTGAACATGCAAATTTACCCTTAGTTTGAAGACCTACAAGAGATGGATTAAATTATATTCCAATTATATGAAGTATGTTATTTAAAGAAAATGAATGACATGAAATTCATTAAATAAAACATTATTAGAGTGTAGTGCAATGTTATAACATAGCATAGATTTGTGTTAGCCTTGGGGCATCATGAATTGTCCATACAAGCATTGCATGGAATTGACATTCCCTTTGCACACTTACTGGTCTATAGATATCATACATAGTGATTCCCTTCCATAACTCTAACAACTCGTAGATAAGAGGCTCCATATATAAATACATATCTTTGACTTGGTACTTATCTGAAACAATCATTTCTAACATTATGTGCTTCCTCTTTATTGACATCCATTGAGGAATGTTATTATTGATAACAAAAACAAGCCACACCGAGTAAGTAGATATGATATCTCCAAATGGATTAACATCATCAATTGCTAATGAAAGCCTAAGATTATGAGGTTCATCTTTAAAATATGGCCATATTTCCTCTATCTTCTTAAATGCAGATCTACTTGTAGACATTCAAATAACACCATATTTACTTTTGTTCTTTGCATGGTAATCATAAATTTTGTTATGCTTTTGCACCTGAATAATCGCCGAAAACGTGGAATTATAGGAACATAACGAAGAACCTTGTGAGGCACATTTTTTGTTTCTTGATCAGTTCAATACCTACTAATTTGACATTTCAAACATTATTATTTCAACAAATGTTATCCATAATACATAATATGATCATTAAAACATGTACAAATAACTTGATACTCCATTCCTATATCTTTCATAATCACATGTAAATCTTGGTATGTGCGAGGTCAAACATTTGACGATGGTAACAAAAATTCACCTAATAATATACAACATAGTTAAACAATTATTATTTTTAATATAAATAATGTTAATCTTACATATTGCATCCAAATTAATGTATAGATAATCAACAAACAATAACAATAGAGGAAAAAATAAAACCTTTATCATCATGTACTAAATGTAACAAAATATATTACATACCTTAGGAGCTGTGTGACATAAGTGTTGACAAACCAATCATAATCTTTAAGTTCACTAGCAACAATATACTAGAGAAAAGACTTATTTTGGAGCCTCTGTTTCCTTCTTAATTACACGTCTATCAAAAAAACCATCTAGTTGGTCGTCATCATCATCATCATCCATTCTAAAATTATTCAATGTCTCCTGGATCAATATATTTGTCCCCACTTTTTCATGTATGCTATTAACATCATCATATTCTTCCATAGCATCATTAACTTTATCTTCAAAATTTGCTCCATGTTCCTTAACATGCCCTTGTACAACGATCACATCATCTTGATCCATGGCCAATTCCGTAGGGTGTTGTTTCATAATTACAAACAATCAAGTAATATTAATGTATATAATAAATACTAAAACGATATAAAAATTTAAAAATATACTATAGGAAAACAAATACAACAAAGACAATGAAAAAGAAAAGTTAGGCGAAAGTGAGAAACAAACACATCAAATCAATGATGAAGCTTGTGCAATTATTGATATGTTTATCATTATGTTGAAAAAATACAAGAAAATTGTTAGTTTTCTTGACGCGCTTCGTGAGATATATACTCACAACCAACAAAAACAACCTATTCTTATTTTTTGTTCATCATTATGTCATATTATTTCTTGATTTCACTTGGATACCACAAGTTTGGTTTGGATGGAAAATTTACCCGGCCCAACTACTTGGAGATCACGGTATAATTTATAATGGGTTCAAAGTTGAGGGATTAGGGTTTAAGTCATTAGGGGTTAAGAGCTTATTGGCCACCCAATCATTAGGGGTACTTAGGAGTTGGTATTCCATATGGAGCAAAAAACTTAGGTGAGAGTGAGAAACTAAAACAACAAACTAATGATGGAGCTTATGCAATTTATTAATATGTTTATGGAATATGTTGATATTTTTTAGGAAAAATGTTACTTTTATTGACATTTATAAAGAGAGACACTTTGTGATATATATAGTCACAACCAACAAAAATAGCCTATTCTTATTTCACCTTCATAATTATTTCAGCGTCTTCCTTGATTTCACTTGCTGACCATATGGGATTTTAAGTCAATGAAAACTTTCCCTCTAATCCCTAGCCATTAACCCACCCCTAACCACTAAACCATTAATCGCCCCTAACCTTTAATCCGCCCTAACCCCTAACCCCTTAGACCCTATCCCCATAATCCTTAACAACTTAACCCAGTTCCCCCTAATTAAGACCTTAACCCTTAACACCTAAACCATTCAACCCTAAACCCTTAACCAATGATCATTTTCCACATATTTTTGTATGCAACATTATCCACAACACCTTCAACAATCAAGGATGACTTCCCCACAAATAGATGACTATGCAAATAGAGAACATGTTTCTACGGAAATTTTCCTTTGTAACAAAAACAAGAGATACATCCCATCTCTCAAAACTTATGAGAACCTTACTTTGATACCCATTGTTAGCTTTAGCAGTGGACAACGAATTTAGGCTTATGAAATATACAAAGGAGAAACCACATTGAATAAACATTTTAATATTGATTTGCATTGTACAAATGGTTATTTTATATAATGAAACTATATTAAAAAAGGATTTTGATATGTATTTGCATTATACAAATTGTTACTCTATATAATGACGGGTGATCATAATAATCATGACATAATTAGATGATTAGTTCAAACCACATGGATAACTTTCTCCATAATACTATATCCAAGCAACATTTGTATTTCTAATATTGGGAAGGAACATATCTTCATAATGCTTAAATTATGTCCTCATGGGATTCTCATGCTTTCATAATGCTACATACAAGAAACATTTGTATTTCTAAGATTGGGTAGAAACATATATTGATGTGTGAATGTTCCAAGCATGATAGGATCAATGGACCACATCCACACCTCTCTTAGCTAAGAAAACCCCCAAAATGGGTCTATAATTGAACTCCACCATTGGGCACTCCTCCAAAGAATGCGCCTTAACCATTTAAAATATCATTCAAAGCCACATGGAATGTCATCGTTACTTCCTCCAGTAGAGTTTAACATTCCTATGAGTAAGTGGAAACTTAATTAATATCCCAAAGGATCCACATTAACCTTAGAATGGTGAAACATGCCTCTAAATATTTGAAGTGCCTTGAACAATGTGTAATGAAACCCAAATGAACCTCAATGGAAAGATATGCCTTAAAATATTTAGAAATACTTCAAATCTATAGGAACTTTTCAAAATAAGTCTCAATCCACTATGCTTGTCGAGGAAAAATTGCCTCCAAAAATGCAAAAGAAACCACACATTTTTGTATGTAGCAAAATTAAGTACATCATGGTTAGTTCATGGTACTAGACTCCCTAAATTTTTCTACTACCAATATTTTATACAGTGATGTGCCAAATAATATGATGAAATTTGGTTTGCTTCCACATAAGCAATTAGAATTATATTCACGTTAATTTCTCATCCTTGAATGTAATAGAGTATTTTTTCATCTACTAAGATTTATTAACTTACATTATATGGATTCACCAATACGATATAGAGTAAAATAATTATGTAAGTGATGTAATGCACTTAACATTCAATTCTTGCAAAAACTAAAATAGAGGATAATTTCTTATGTTAGTGGTATTGTTATAGAAATATTAATGGGAATATATATAGTTAGCCTCGTCTTCATTAGTCAAGATATGCTCTTAGCATGGATAGATAAAATATAATTACATTTTCATATAGACTATAAAACATTCTGCATTTTTCATTTCATGGACCTATGAACTATGCGCCTTTAAATTATGAACAATAATCCAGAGATATATCTACCTTAGTTGATAACTTAGACCTAGTGACTATGTTTGAGGATAGTGTTGCAACACCAACATATTTTATATTTCTATATTCAAAAAAAGAAAGAAAGAATAAAGTTAAAAAGTCAATTTTTGTATGATGTATATATACATTTTTCAATATATATAAGAGCATGGATAAATAGAGTAGAATTACATTTTCATATACACTATAAATCATTCTACATTTTGCATTCCATGAACCTATAAACTATGAACCTTTAAATTATGAACCATAATCCAGAGATATATCTGCCTTAGGTGATAACTTAGACCTAGAGACTATGTCATAGGAAAATAAAGTGCTTTCACTAAACTATATACAAGTGGTTTTTTCCAACAAAAAAAGAAGTTAAAATGGGTGTAGGATGAGACATAATGCATTTGATGACATGTGTACTGTTAGAGCTTAGAATTTTGTGATCCATATTGATAATAAGTTTGTCTTTCAGAATAATCACATAATGTATTACGACTCTAAATCGACGGAATGCAGAGCCCCTTTCTCTATTAGTGTTGGGGGGGGAGGGGGTCCACATTTGGATGTTTTGACGAAACATTGTGTTGTAACATTTTCTTGGCAGAAGATTCTGAAAAAAATGTAAATTTTTAATTTTTGCACTTTTGTAATAGTCTAAAGTAATAACCTTTTTGTTGAATTGAGGCTTCTGTGATCCATATCAAGTTTATGAGAAAACATTTTTCGGCGTAAATCACATGAAAATACATTTGTCGACGCGTTTCAAACCAACCAGTGTGATTCATCGCCAGGACAAGTTGAAGAGTCATATCATGGCTACATATTAAATAGGGAGAGAAGATCTTCCAACGGCTAGGTTTGACTAAAGAAACAACTATATTAGGTCAGACTGGACAAACGATTATAATTGACCAAGAAACAAGTAGATTTGACTATTCAAATTGTTTAACTATATTAATATGTTAAAACTAATATTATTATAATATTTATCATGTGTTATTTTAAGTAAAAAGTTAATCAGACTACATTTAGGGACTATTTACCAAATAATAACTATTAGTAATAGAAGGGAATTAATATAGAATAAATAATATTATATTAACTATAATAACGTCACAATATTAATCTGTAACGTTATTATAATAATAATATAATATTATTTATTCTATATTAATTCCCTTCTATTACTAATAGTTATTATTTGGTAAATATTCCCTAGATGTAGTCTGATTAACTTTTTACTTAAAATAACACATGATAAATATTATAATAATATTAGTTTTAACATATTAATATAGTTAAACCATTTGAATAGTCAAATCTAGCGGTTTCTTGGTCAATTATAGCCGTTTGTCCAGTCTGACCTAATATAGTCGTTTCTTTAGACAAACCTAGTCGTTGGAAGATCTGCTCTCCCTATTTAATATGTAGCCATGATCTGACTCTTCAACTTGCCCTGACAATGAACCATGCTAGTTGGTTCGAAACATGTCGACAAATGTATTTTCATGTGATTTATGTCAAATTTTTTTCTCATAAATAACTTTTTTAGTGTGGATTTAATAATGGACCCCTTGCTCGTACGTTATTTAATAAATGGGGTAGACGGTCCTTGATAAGTGGGTTTTTCAAAAAAACCATAGGAGTATGTGGCAACTTCTAGTTAATAGCGGACCAACCGCCCCTTCCATGGTTTTCGAAATGCTACCTCCCTTCTATTCCACTCTGGTTAGATGTTAAATCAAACTAGTGTCATACAAAATCCACAGACGGACCCACCATAGAAATCCAACTTTTCAATGAAGAACCAGTTGTATGCAACCATTTGTCTTCAACGAGAGTTTAACGTACAACGGGTAAAGGCAAAAGTTGTTGGGAATAATTAAACCGTTTTCAACCTGCATAAAACATTAAAGCCTGATAAAGACAGTGGATAAAAACTTAGCTTCGTTCATTTTCTGGGTAAATTCTTCATCTTATTCTTAACATTTATTTGTAATATGTACCAAATAAAGGGGAAAATGGGTATATCTAAACCTGATTCGAAAACATTGCATGATTTTTTTTTGTGAATTTAGAGGAACTACCTTTAATTGATAAAAATGCATATGTGGTGGAAACTAAGTGTGAATTTGACTTGTTTGAGCTAAGAAATTGGGTTTTACAATGCCATCCAGATAAAAAAGGTGAGTTTGTGGTTTTGGAGTCTTTCTTGGCTTAGTTTGTTGTTCCAAAAACTTACCATTTCCTTGAACTGGCTAGTTGGTGCTCTGAAAGATATTTTCCTAGTTAGTAGGATATCATAGCCAAATATGGTAGTTTATTATTTCAAATAACTTTTGAGTCAATTTTCAAAATGCTTAACATTGTCATGCCAAGTTAGTCCAACTAAGGTTTACAACAATTATTCCAGTTATTGAATTCTCAACAAAGAAATACCCTGTTAGAATCATTTTTACCTAGCGAAGCTAAGATTCCTCAAACTAATCCACCTTATCCCTCTAGTATGTTCCCTGAAATATCAAGGTAAATCAATTCAATGATATATTGTTTATTGGGATATGACGATGACAAAATAGTTGATGCATTTTTTTAGGTTTCTTGACTTCAATTTACCCAAGAAATAAATCCTCTTCCATTTTCAGTTTCATTCAATTTTTGTCTGATATCATTAACAATAAATTGTCAAATTTCAACCTTGTTAGATCATTTTGATATCAGCGAGTCCTTGCATATTTTTTTGTATTATTAGTCAAAAGGATTTTATATTTTTTCTATAGAAATAGGATTCATAGGGGCATGAATTACCAGTTATTCATTGGACTTATGTAGTCGGAAGGAATTTTGAAGAATTTGCTTTTTCAGAGTTTGTTAATATTTTTTTTTAACAGTTTTCACTCTTATAAATGGTCATCACCTCCAAGAGTTTTTTCAGATATAAAAATGATCTTGTTGCTTAGTAAGGATGTTAAAGTTGGAGACTAGTACTTGTATGAAAAATTTACAGAGATTAGACTATAAGGGTGTGAATTAGCTCCATATAGACTGCAAATTTTTCTTCCTTTGAGGTTTTTTTCATTAGATTTCATTAGGTAGAGTTTAAATGTGGATCAAATACATTTCCCACCTAGGACAAGTATTGCATTATTCAAATTGAAAGTTGAAGCTGGTTTGTTTGTGGCATATAATAGAGTAACTATTGCTGAAGTGGAATTAATTCTACAAGAGATGAAATTGACCAGAGGAGAAAAATGGAATTATGACCCTCTTGGGAAGATTCCAGTCTTAAGAGTGGAGTATGGTTCATGAACTTACATTAA
This sequence comes from Pinus taeda, assembly GCA_000404065.3. NCBI lineage: Eukaryota > Viridiplantae > Streptophyta > Pinopsida > Pinales > Pinaceae > Pinus > Pinus taeda. The sequence continues at coordinate 52,762 of APFE031046173.1, forward strand.
TTTCCCAAAACCTTCAATAGAGAAATATGTAAATCAAGAAACTTGGGAACAAGGTACATTGGACGACACATTAAAGGAAGGAAAAACACAACAATCTCTTAAATCAAATTTGATAGGCACTCCACAAAAAAAAGAGAAATAATTGAAGAAGCCTACCAAAAATATTCAACAATATGGATCAGAGTCAGAAGAAGCAAAATTTAGGATTTTAAAAAGACAGATAACGTAGAAAGCATGGATGACAATTTTAGATATATTTCAAAATAAGTTGTTTCAACCAAAGAAATAGTTAAAATAGGTGAACTTGTATTCACTTTAGAGAATTTAACTTCAGATAAAAAACAATCAACATCATTTGTAGGTCCTAGCCAATATATCTTTTCCCAATTCATGAAAATCAAGAAGAAGAATGCAAGTCTTAAGACTATCACTTATAGTGAATTCTTGAAACAAGGAACCTTTACAAAGAACAAACTGTTGTCAGCCTTAGATGTTGAAAAAAGGAAGTTCTAATTGGAATTCTTAGAGCCAAAGGTCTTAGATGCTAAAGCTACTGAAGATTATAAATCTTCGATGTTTTATTTTGATTTAAAGCAAGTTCACCCCATTGATCAAATTGATCTTCATAGATAAATGGGAGAAATGTTATACAATACCTTGTCTGATTAAGACATTAATGTGCAAAATTTGTGTAAATTAATACTGAAATTGACCAATGAACTTAAAAGAGAAAAAATATTTTCTATAGCCAAAGATAATATAGTTAAGTTTCTAGAAGGGTTAGTCATCAAGTTGGGAATTGATCCAAATGATGTAAATGCAATTCAAGAATTGATGAAGACTAGGGATTCAAATATTCAAGCACTCATAAAGAAGCTTAAATTACCAAGTATTGAACACCCTCAAACTCAAGAGTTGGAGGGCATACAAAGGGAGAAATTAATGCTTCTACCAGTTATGATTGAACAAAATAAACATATGGAGAAATTAGATCAACAAGTTAAACAATTATTAAAGGAAATAAAAAATCAAACAGGTACAACTACTCCTACATCTCCATCCAAAAATGTGGAAGAGGGTTCTTCAAAAAAATTACTATAATTTTTTTCATTCATTTCTTTGAAGGATCAAGAAATTGACAATTTAAAGAAATTGTTAATTCAGTGTCATGAAGAATAAAAAAGGAAAGGGTGATTTTCTAGTTAACTAACTTCAAAAGAGTACTACTCTAAATAAACAAATTGACTAATACAACAAAAATTTAATTGGTTCTCAGTATTTGATTCAGTGGTAAAGGAGCTTATGAATTGAAATCACACTTTTGTCTTTGAAATTTGGGAATCAATTGAAAACCAAATTATTAAATATTGATAATGCAACTGTGGATCAGATTGAAAATGAATTAGGAAACAAGCCAATAGTAACAAATAGAATCATCAAATCCCTTAATTGAAGAACTAAATTACAACTCAAAGAGATGGGGATCAATGACAAAACATTTGTAATCATGGAGGCTAATTTTTTTTAACAAAATGAAACTTTTTAAAGAAGGTGAGAGAGAAATGTAGGATGGTGCAAATTGAAATTAATAAATTCAATAACAAGTTCAATATTCTGCAACAAAAGGGTTTTCCATCATTCAAGGATTAGGAAGGAAGAATCATATCCTTAAATGAATATAAGAAACCGTTAAACAATTGTCGAAGTAATGATTCAAAATTTGTTGGTTTAACAAAACCTTTGAGTGGTGAAATAATTTTTAATAAGTTAATAGATGATTTTTATTTTCTTTGTGAAGTTATATCCTTTTTTGTAGTAAAACCTACATTTTAGAAATGTATTGAATTGGATGAAGCTTACAGGAAGCTTATCTCTTTTACCTATCCAACTAGAGCATATTGGGATAGAATGGTTGGAGTCCTTCCACGAAGTCATTAACTTCAAGAACAACATTCCAAAGGGACATAATTTTGGAGCTAGAAAATCAAGTCATATCAAAATTTTAGTGCACAAAGAGAGTAGTTGGAAAATCAATTCCAAATTATCAGGCAATTCAAGATTTCTTGTGATAAATCAAAAGTTGTTCTATTTTTAGATAAAGTTTGTTTTCCAAAAAGAGATTGTTGAGCTTAAGATTTGTAATAATATATAAATATTGTAATTTTTTATGTAATAGGGGTTCACTTATGAGCTCAAAGGCACTTTTATTTTGTGAAATCCTTGAGATTTTAATGTTTAATGAAAGAGTACTAGTTTTAGCTTATGACAATGTTGTTTTATATGTGAGTACTTTCCTGTCTTCAATATATTTTCTTTCATATATTTTGAAGTTATGTGGATCATAAGGAGAGGTTAGGCTAAGAATCAACCTCCCTTAATTCCCCCGAAAAATTTATATTCATAACTAAGATGAGTAAATAGACTATTTGTTTATCATAGTTACTCTACATATAAAGATTGTTTCCTTCTATATAACTGCAATTTATACTATTGTTGAGCCATTGAAGAATCTTTTACACACTTTCTAGTCTTGTTAGGTAATAGTCATTATGAGTATATGTACTATCTAATATCTCTCTAGTCTTCCATTAATCTCTTACAAGTTGTTACTCTATTATGATTGAATATTGGCGCTTTGATTAGACTATAGAAAGGAAGGGATTTAGTTATTTTGCAAGGTTTTCAAAACCCTAAGCAAAAAACCTTTAAAACAAAATCCTCATCTTGATGCTTTAGTGCACATTCTTAGCCTGGTAATCCTTCAAAGGACAACGAATATCGATGATGGAGATTGAATACACCCCCCCTCCCCTCCCCCCCACACCATTTTCAAAAGGAGGGGAAGGTGTTTGCAAAACCATTTATGGTTTTGTTTTATTAAATGCACATGCGATAAAAAATCAACCTATTATTTTAAAGGTATGTAAACACCAGGATTGGCCACTATAGTCAAAGTTATAATCTCTGAATATAAGTTTGCGTTGCACTAAGCAAAAACTCATCTCTAGCTAGTTTTCTAAATTTTTTTGATGAAATTTTAGTAGATGTCATGAGCACTGATTCTCTTCAGCCAAAAATTGCCTCCAAGATTACAACTAACAGTACAACTAGTTTTGAAAATCACAAGCCACCTCCTAAACATATTTGTGTAATTCCTCATCCATAGGTGAATGCTTTATGCCATCTCACTTGGGAATACAATTAGGATATTGGAGAGTTTCCTATTGCACCTCAATTTCCAAAATAAAAACTAACTCATAGAAGCTACACTCAAATCAATTAAGAAATTTTGGTTGATTATGTGGAAGATTTAGTGGAACTTCTTCTTCAACATATTTATGAACCTGATCTAGACTAAATCCCAACACCACCCCCATCTTCACATCACACTATACAGTTTGGAACCTTTGAGCTTGAAATTAATATGTGAGCAAATAAAATTTTGTAGTAATTACTTGCTCATCAAATGGTTGAAAACTAACCTTGCATGCTTGCATGGATGTCCCAAGGTGCCTTGAACTTATAGGGACAACTTCATGTTCTGCTTAAGCCACCTTAAGCACCTTGAAGGAATTACTCCAAAATTTGAACCAAACAAATCATGTGCCCAAGATGATCAAATACAAGATTTCTATATAATTATGTGATTAATGAATGTAGGGAATGAGGATGTATCCTACAAATAGTTTCCATGCACCTTTAAAAGTAAGAAATCCAATTAGTACTACCATCTACCTACAAATTCTATCTTAAGCTAGGATGATTTTGAAAAGGAATTTATTATTAAATTTTCTGAGTAAAATACTCTTGCTATTTTATTGAAAGAGTCAATGGATATTAAAATGTAGAAGGAATAACGTTTCAAAGAATCCTATTAGTGCTTCTCCATAATTTTCAATAAATTCACTATTGATGTGCAACTGACTAATAATAATAGAAGTGTCCTCATACACATAAATTTTACTAATAAGGAAAAGAAAATTACATAAAATCTGCAAGATCTTACACATGATCACTTAACACTCTTGCAAGAGAAGAGAAACAAGCTACTGTCCTAAACTAATTTTGTTATGGATCACTTATTTTATTTACAAGTGTGCATTTACATTTAATTCTGTTTTAACAACACTCCTAACTATTTTCCTAAATTAGTTCCTACGAAATGACACCTTTCTAGATGTCATATCTTTTACAACAATTAGCTATTCTAAAATGTCTCCAATATATAATTAAATATTCTAGATAATTGAATATTAGACTTTAAATAATTAAACTATAGTTTATGTATTTTGGATCATCTAACATTCCCCCCTTTGATCCAAAAGTACATTACAACATTTACCAATCTCTTCCTGAAACTTAGTAAATTTTATCCTACTAAATGATTTTGTGAAAATATCTGAGATTTGATCTTCTAAAGGACAATACACTAGTTTGATGATGTCCTTTGTGATGAGTTTCCTGATGTAATGCTACTTTGTGTCCATGTGCTTTGTTTTGGAATGGAAAATTGGATTTTTGGCAAGCTTTATTGTTGATTGGTTATCGATGAATAAAGATGTGGCTTCTGCTTGAGGAATGCTTAAATCATGAAAAACTCTGTGCAACCAAACAATTTTACATGCTACATCCCATGCTGATATACATTCTTCTTTTTTCGAAGAAGTGGCCACTGCAGCTTGCTTCTTGCAACTCTAAGAAACTACACCTGACCCCATGTTCATCAAATAACCTAATGTTGATGCCCAGTCATCAATACTTCCAGCAAAATCTGCATCTGAATATCCACCAAGTACAAATTTCTTAGTCTTTTTGTAAAGAAGACCAAAATATTTCGTCTCTTGGATATATCTAAGGACCCTTTTTGCTACATTCCAGTGGCTTTCCATTGGTTCATGTATAAAGCACAATAGAATACTGAATGCATAAAATAAGTTTGGACAAGTGGTTGTCAGATAGGTAAAGCTGCCAATCAACTACCTATAGGTAGTGCTGTTCACCGATTCCCCTCTTCAAATTTTGAAAAATTTAAGTTTTGTTCCATTGGGGTGAGAACGAGATTGTAATCTTGCATTCCAAATATATGAAGAAATTCAGATGCATACTTGCTTTGACAAATGAAAATATTGTTTGGTTGTTGGAATACTTCAACTCCAAGATAATAGGGAAGTAATCCCAAATCAATAATCTTAAATCCAGCCCGCAACTCCTTCTTTACCTACAAAATATGATGATTATTGTTCCGAGTAACAATCAAATCATCCACATACATAACTAGAATCACCATATTTTTACCCTGTTGGCGCAAATATAAAGTATCATTAGATTTACTTCACTTAAAGTCAAACTTGTGAAGGTACTCATCCATTTTTGCATACCAAGCTTGTGGAGCTTGTTTCAATTCATATAAAGCCTTGATCAATTTGCACACTTTGTGTTCCTGCCCCTCAATCTCAAAACTTGGAGGTTGAGCCATATATACTTCTTCCTGTAAGTCTCCATTGACAAAGGCACTTTTAACATCCATATGATTTGAGCTGCTAATGCAAGTGCTAATATGATGGTGTTCCATTTGTTGTAGGTGCAAATGTTTCCTCATAGTCGATTCCTTCTTGCTGGATAAAAACTTTAGCGACAAGCCTTACCTTGTATTTTTCAATGTCTCCATCTGGATTATACTTAATTATGTAAACCCATTTTCATATGATAGGTTTCCATTTTTAGGATAGTCAACAAGTTTCCAAGTGTTGTTTTCCGCCATTGCCTTGTATTCTTCAACCATTTCCTTTTTCCATTCTATATGTTTTACTGCCTCTTTGTATGTGGAGGGATTAATAAAATCATTTGTTATTAAGGCAACATTTTCTTCATTTCTTTGTGAACTTCGTGTTCCTAATTTATTTTGTTCATCTAGCATGACATCCTTCAAAAGTTGAACGACCCATTTAAGCAGTTGATCTTCACTTGTTTGTGGAGATGAATAATCACCATCATTATAAAGTGGATTGATATAAACATATGTTCTTCGATCATATGAAGGTTCAAGGGGTGGAGAGTCATTGTCAGATGAACATCTGCTAGAAGACTCAGATCATATTCCATAAGATACAGATGGTCCAGATGAATTAGGTGAGATGGATGAACCATTTTTTCATGAAGGAAATTCAATATCATTATGTTTTTCTTTTTATCTCCCTATGTTTCCAATTTTTGTAGAAGACTTTCTATCTCTATGGTACTCTTGCTTTCTGTTTCATCATATATAACATCCCTACTAGTAATAAACTTTCCATTAGATACAAGAGGATATCCCTTCTTTTCATTGGAATACCTAATCAATGTACACTTCAAACTTTGTGAATAAAGCTTAGTTCGCTTTTCTTTTGGAACTAAGGCATACCACACTGAACTAAAAACTCTAAGATGTTTGAATTGAGGTTTGAAACTAAACCATGCTTCATATGGTGTAATTCCATCCAAAGAATCATTAGGAGAGTTGTTCCTTAAGTAAAATGTTATATGTAATGCTTCTACCTAATATAAAGGACTTAAAATTTTGAAAGTTAGCATGGATATTTCCATCCCTAACAAGGTGTAATTCATTCTCTTTGCTACTCCATTTTGCTGTGGAGTGTATATAGTTGTAAGTTATCTTTTGATACCATTGTCCCTGCAATAAGTTTGGAATTCATTGGAAATGAATTCCCCTCCATTATCTGTCCTAATAGTGCCAATTTTCTCCTTAACTTCATTCTCAACTAGTTGGAGAAAAGTCTTAAACTTTTCGAATGTTTATGGCTTTTGTTTGAAAAAATAAGCCCAAGTCAATCTACTAAAATAATCAATGAAGATTAAAAAGTATATACAACCTCCTAGAGAAGTTTGTAGAGGTCCACCAATGTCACTATGAACCAATTGCAAACTCCTGTTTGCATGCCATGAACTTGTTGGAAAAGTCTCTTGACTTTGTTTCCGTTAATTCAAGCTTCACATCTTGCATTTTCTTTCTTAAAAGTTGGAAGTACTTTAAATGTTCCTTTCTTTTGAAGTTGAGAGAATATTCCAAAGTTGAAATTCCCATATCTAACATGCCACAAACTTATTAGTGAAATATCTGTACTTGCGGCTCCCGCAAAACCATAATTTTGTGGAATGACTATTCCTTTCATCCTTAAAAGTTTGCTATCTTCATATCCTATCATGACTGTATTCATATTTTGTTTGATGGAGTTTATTCTTACTAAGACATCCTCTGTAACAAGCTGAGGTCTTGCTTGTTGAATCGTGACTAATGACAACAAATTCTTCTTGAAATTTTGTACATACCAAACATTTGAGGTGATTTTTCTTGGAATTCCAAGAAGAGAAACTTTTAATACTCCTTTTCCACAAGGATTATGTCTTGTATCATCCGCAAGAAAGATTGAATTGAGAATTCATGTCAAAAAGTCCAAAAGAAGTCATGTCGAAAAGTCATATGTTATGTTTCACCTATATCTAAGATCTAAGCATCTTCAAAATAAATTTTAAGATATGTGGAGACATATAATGTTGTTGATTATGAAATCTGAAGTCTAGTGAATACATATTATGAGCTATCATCTTCTTGATCACTAGCAAACTGTGCCAAGTGTTGTTGAAACTTTGAATTTTTTCAATAGAAGTTCAACAATCTTCAACATACTGACCAACTCTATTACATCTTCTACAAACAACTTTATTGAAATATTTTCCTCTGCCTTGAATTTGTCCTCTGCCTCTAATTTGTCCTCTACCTTGATTTTGTCGTATGCCTTGACTGTATCCTCTTCCTTGATTGTTTCCTTTTCCTTGAATGTTGCCTCTGCCAAAAATATTGCCTCTGCTGAAGTTGTTCCCCCTGCCTTGACTTCTACCTTGACCTTTTCCTCTATGTGCTCCTTGATTTTTATTTTTGTGCCATATTTCTCCACCTCTAGAAGTTTTAGTTGAAGATTTACTAGTGCTAGCTTCTGTAAAGAAGACATCTTCTCCAACTTGTTTCTTGTTTCCAAAAGTTTTGTCATGCTAAGCTAGAATTTCAATTAATTCATCAAATTTTAAATTCTCTAGCTTTCTAATTACCTGAAACGTTTCCAAGAAATGTGTATATGAAGAACGAAATCCAAACTTTACTATTTCTTGCTTAGTGTTCTTAAGTCTGGAAATGTACTCAAGTACATCTCCCCCTTAATGTCAATTTATGTTGAAGCAACTTTAATTGAAGATCAACTATCTTAGATTCTAGTTGTGTATCAAATAAATCTTTAAAACTTCTCTAGGCAGACCATGCATCATAAGCATTTTCATTGTGAACATACATTTCATCATTAACTGAAGATTTAATTAGTGCTATTGCTTTGGCATTTTTGATCTCCCATTTAGCTAGTGAGTCTGAATTTGTAGGTTTGTTTGGTTTAACATTGCCATCACATACATATTGCCAAAGTTCATTGTAAATCAAAGTTATTTCTATGTGTCTTTCCATGTCTTGTAATTCTTTGAGCCTTCAAGTTTGTCAGAATCATAAAATAAATTTACCATCTTAGACATTGTAAAAGTAAATGTATGCACCAAGATGGATCATGAACCACAAAATAAGATGGACAACACACCATACACAAAAAATGATCTATTGGGGCTTGGCCTTGACCCTCGTATAGTCGTTTGAGGAGAAAAGTGACTGAGCTTTTCACTTGGCTCTAATCAACTTCTCTAAAATTTTACAATGAAACTTTCAAAATTTGACTTTTTACAATGCTCTTGGAATTTGGCTTCTTTGATTCTAGCCCCCCCTCAAAGTTAAAGTTACTTTGAGTTACACTTTGTTTTCCTCAATTACAAAATTACACCTTATTACTCCAAAATTACAAATTACAAAATTATGCCTTATCGCTCCAAATTTACAAAAATAATTTACTCATTATCTCTCCAAAAATTTAAACCTCCATGAGAAAATTACCTTCTTACTCCACCAACACTCCTTATATCTCCATTAATAAACATTAATTTTTAAAAAATATTTTACATAAATCCCACTAAAATAGTTTAATTAACTTTATGGAATCACTTTAACTTTATGAAATCACTATAAAAGTGATTTAAGGTTATGCATGTAAAAGCACAAAATAAAAGCGGACCATAAAATAATTGGAGAGACCTTTCAACAATTCTTGCAATGAAAAACTCAACAATTTCCATGCAAATTCTTTAAGGATCGTCAAATTTCTTATTTTGTGAATTCCTTTGAATTGATATGCGTTGCAAATATTTCCGTGAGTAACTTTGAATTGATACAGGCTGTAGAGCTATGGCAGACTAGGGCAAAGCTAATATGACAACTCTCCTTCCTCGATTATCCTCTCACAGTGACTGCTCTTGTCGGACTGTTAATCGAGACGACCACACTGTGAGATACGACTTCGAATTTCTTAATCAAAGTTTGGGCCATGGCTTCAATTCTCTTAGTTGGACTGTGAAGCATGGCTTCAATGCTCTTTTTCGATGAAAATGTCAGGTTTGTTAGTAGCAGCTCCTTTCTCTGATACAGGGATCGAGTATGGTTGCACCTGATTGTAGGTTTGGGCTCCCAACAATGATGGTATCAATTGTATCCCATGGATTTACCAGTGACAACCTTGAAGTATCCGATGTTCCATGAACTTTTTCTTTTAGCGTTCAACTTGGCAACAAAACTAGGGGTAACGATGTCCAAATACTCGATAAACTTGGCAGTCACATCGACGCCCTATTTCCAACTATTGTTGGTGCTGAGATGAGCCCATTTAGAGGGAGTGAAGCTAGCAATGAGGCAAATATAAGCCATAACAATTCTGTGCCACCACTTAGGTGAAATGCCATTAGTGTCCCATTGCAAGATGTCCGCCACCCCCTAGTACATAATGCTCTTGAATTCTTTATTTAGATCACCGTGGTACCTGTCAACATAGTCAGAGTTCAAGTAGATGACATTGCCTTCCACGTAGGTAATATCATCTATAGTTTCCACGCTCAAATCTATCGTTGCCACATTTTTCTTTATTTTATGCAAATCTATGGACACACAATAGCTGATCATTTTGATGGAGATTTCCAAAAGCCTACAAAGTTGGAATCTCCTCTTCACACAATGTATACCATTGAAGCTCCGCTACCACAATAATAGAAAAAGTGTCCTCAAACACACAAATTTTATTAATAAGGAAAAGAAAATTACATAAAATTAGCAAGAGCTTACACATGATCACTTAACACTTTTACATAAGTGTCAGGTATCCAACGTGTATAAAAAGGTGTCAGATATATGGTGAAGCAGTCGGATATCTAACACATTTATGCATCACATCAGATATATGACATTGTTTAGGGATTAAAAAAATAAAAAAAAATCCAAAAAAAATCCGAGAGTACGTCTGATTTTATCAATACTATCAGAGTAGAGCATCAATTTTTTCGCCCATATGTAGTAGCGAGCTCACATGGAACTTTTAATGTAACACATCATAGTGTGTCTTTAGACACATTGATATGATTTCTACAAGTTTGACCATCGTTATTTAGAAAATCCTTTCTGCATTCACCCAATTTTAGCTAAAGATCCTTCACATGGGCCAAGTAATCTTCAATTATTTCAAAAGGGAGTATCTACATAAATCAATTTTTTCTCAACCTATATAACTCATTTTCATTGGTTTTTTCAAATAAAATCTTCAACATCTTCTAGAAATCATTTAGGTAGTGGATCTCACTTGTATGAAAGTGAACCTTTGTAAAGATGTAGGTTGTTATGACTTCAACAACTTCATGCTCCTTTATTTCAATAACAAATTTCTAACAGGAATCCTTCAGATCTAGAACCATAGATTTTATTAATTATCAAAACAATTTCATCTTCAACAACTTTTCCATTTCTTATTACGATATTCCATAATTGTGCCAATGAAAATCTGCAAACGATTGCTTGGAATTCATAATTTGTTTTATTTGTATTTAAAAAAAATGGTCATATTTATATTAGAAGAATTGTTACAGCCATACTATTTATCATGAAAATACATGGAATATATTTCTAAGGTTTGTTGCTAAGGCTAACTATCCAAATTTAAAATTTGCTAGCCTTGTTTTACAAATTTCCAAAAGATTTGCATCCCATATATTCTTACATGAGTATATTCTCACAAACTACTTGCATAACAAACGACTGAAAAAATGCATGATTAAACTAAATTTCATGCTGAACTTCTTATCACCATTAGTTGAGATGCTAAAGGATGTTTTTTCTTCTTTTCTACTATTGTCCTAACTTATTTTGCATGTGTTGGAGTGAATGTTACTCATTCTAGCCCAAAAATATCTCAATGTGGAGGTTTTGTTTGTTCTAACGCCTTAACTTCTTCAACCTAGTCTACCCAACTCACAACTCACTATCATCCAAAAGCTTAACTAAATCTTGATCATTGATTTGGATCTAGAGGAAGATTAAATTCCTCCACGACTAAATTTTGATATGCAAATCCCTATTGTGATAAGAGGTATGCTTGGGTACTCGTTATGGTTGTACTGATGGACCTTCTTGTGACAATGTTCCACTAGTTTGAACGATTAGTTTGTGATATTCCTTAAATCCAACCAACTAGGTTAATTTGTGTTGGTGCTTTCTAACCATACTTTACCCTTTGTAGCACCACACTACAATATTTCATGTTTTAAAACAATCTCTACAACAAAAACAAACTTTTTCATAATTTAATTTCTTAGTCCATGAGTAGGTTTCACATATCAAAAATAGTTATGTCAGAAACCCTATGTTAAAATCCATTTATATGCATATTTAAGCATATGTTGGTATGTTCTGGTGCTTAGTTTATGGAGTTATGAAATGGAGCCTTCCTTGGGATGAACCAATGGCTTGAAGAGAGAAAACCCTAAAAATGCAAGGGAATATTTGAGATTCTAACCCACACATTAGCCAAGGTAATAATATCAAACAATGGATGAAAATAGGGAGTTCATGGCTTCGGGCACAAGCCTAAATTTCCCCAAAACCACGACCTCGAGTCTAGCACTAGATCCCTATCTTCCACAACCTCAAATTGAGAAATGAAATAACCTTTTGCCCAAGGTGCATGGAAGCATATTTTTTATCCTTGGTTTCCAAGAATTCAAGATCCAATCATGTATATTAATTAACCAAGGTCAAAGGCCATTGAAACAACATATCAAGCCATTCGACCTATGAAAGAATACCGAAATTACAACAAATTTCCCCATGGGAATGGATAAATTTGTGGCCTCTTGCACAAGAAAAGAGGTGAAATAGGGAGGATGAACAATGGTTATTTCTTAACTTTAAATCCATAAGAAATACTGCCATGATTACTAGAATATTCATCCATGAAATCACTCATAGTCAGCACTCTAGAAGGCTTAATCTGTGTTGTCTCCTAGCTCAAGTTACCAAAAGAAACCATATGCTAACACTTCCATCATTGTAATGGAACCTAAACTCAAAGAAAATCAGTCTAGGTTATCACGAGCTTGCATGCTAAGTCTCTATGTTTGGCTAGGGTTAAGCACTAGCCATCGTTGACTCACATAGGAGAAATATGACCACTTAAGGTACTATTTCTTATAAACAATAAAAATTTCACTTGATTCTCATAATGTTTATGTATTGATATAATTGTATATTCAATTTACAATTCAAAACCTTGATTCAATTTATCTGATAAACCTAACTTGCTAGGAGCATGTACAATGGATAAATTTTAGGGAAAATTTAGATTATATGTTACATTTCAAATCACTAATTTTTATATCATGTTTGAGAACCATGAAATTATGTAGATAAGAGAGAAAGTTGTGATGTACCTAGGGAGAAAAAGATGGGGTGCCTAGAGAGGTACCTAAGGGGATAATGTAGGATGCACATAATCATATAATAGACCTACTTGGTAATTGATGGGTAATAAATAGTCCCACTAGGTAGTTAAAAAGAAATAATATAATAATAAGAGATAGTTAGAATATTACCCTCAAAATACCCATGAAAAAGTAAAAATACGCAAGTATTATTGTATTGAGATATACTAGATGTTGATTCTTGTAGCAAGCATGGATTATCGAATGATTCCTTTTATAATGCATATTTGATGGTGTTACCTTGCCTTAACAATTCTTATATAAATTCTCTTATTTTTGATGGTGTGAATGTTTTGGTAACTTTGAAGTTTGATTTATTTATTTTTTCGATGAGGGAAAATACAAGTAGATCAAGTTTAAGGGATCACATCCCACCATCCAAAATAATAGGGCCTAACCCCAAGGGCATTGAGGAGAATTGACCTTGTGACCTCCCAATCGATGAGGTACTTAGCAATAAGAACTCGACCAATTGTGCTAACTCATGGGGCTAGTTTAAGGGTTTGTTTCTATCCACAATATTCCTATTATAGGTTCATGGATACATTTAGTAGGAAAAAATTATTATTTCTACAAGCCCCGGTAACAAGCATAATTTCATTAATATTAACTTGGCTAAAGTATTGCAAGTTAATACAAAACATATTCAAAGAACACAAGTTGAGAGTGATAATGTTGATGTTTTTTAAAGGTTTGAAGATTACATATATAAATATGTGTTACATTCATATTTTTTTCTATAGAAATGAATGATGTTGATACTGTTTTGGAATGTCCTTTAATAGACTCAATACAATTAATATTAATAGAAAAAGAAATAGTTTTTTTTTTTTTTTAGATATGGATGATGTAGATATTGTTTTGGGATATACTTGTATAGATTCAATACAATTAATATTAATATGCAATTTTTTTTGAAGCTTTGGTATAAGAAAAATAAAATTACATCGCAAGATTTTATCTTACCAATCAAGAAGTACCCAAGAGGGCACCTAAATATGTCCTTGAAGTGGAACTAATTACATAATGTAATGATACATCAAATGAAGAATTCAAGGTTGAATCAAAAGAAGAGCCTATATAAGCACTTGAACAAAACCACTAGGAAGGGCATAACAAGGAAGAAGAAAAGAAGGAGCTAAATGAGTCATGGGAGCCACATGTTGAAGATTCACAAAACAAAGAATACATAGCTACAATTATTTTATATGGCCACACATACTACCTTATGAAACACCGATTTTCAAGGCTAGGACATGAGTATCAAAAAGCCTATTATGGATCAACATGGAACTAGAAGGGCACCGAATATGGAGTCACATGGAGGAATGAATGCAATGCATGGGTATGTCAGAGTCATGCAACGAAGATATGGAACCCGAGGAGTAACTGGAATCAACATCGAGGAAAGACCATAGTTGGACACCATTTCCACATTTCACAAGGATGGATGGATGCTCATGAATGCATTGCTTAGCAAGTCATATTATATGGCTTATTTTCATGCCTTGGTAATGAAACATGGGAAGGTGGATGTAGTGTAATGTACCTATAGAGGATAATATTGGGATGTAGGGAAGTATCCAATGGAATAATAAATGTAATGAGGTGATAAAAATTGAATAAGCCCACTTGGTGGTTGTTGGTGATGAGCATCATTATTGAAACAAGAATTCTACAACTCCTGGGGCTACCAACTTTACTTTATCAACTTGGGGTTCGTACAGACTTGGAGGTGACAATGTTGTATACACAAGCATATGTGATGGGTCCACTCTTTATCACTGCTGAGCTGGCGATATGCCACTATGGTTTCTCAAAACAGCCTTCTATTAATTCAGAAGAAGCTTGATTACCAATGAGGAAAGGGGAATTTCGCACTAAATGGGAGAATTGAAATAACATCTACTGTAGTAAGGAAAGAATGAAATCAAATGCTTTGAACACACCACTCACTTGACTAATTGCTAAGAGATCTTGCTTCAAAAGGATTCTAGGCTAACATATGTGTAATCCTAATTGTCCTAGGCATGCAACTTGAAATGACCAAACATTCTACTGCTATGCATATGAATGAACACAATAACTCTTTTCTTCTTTTTGTCCTTTTTTGTGAAAATGTGAATGATGAATCTTCTTGGTGATGTGGCAGGTGGGTTAGAGATGGTGGTGAAAGGTCAGATGACTTTCGAGGCAAGTAGGGGTCTTCCCATATCCTTCAGGATGCTTTTTCCACAAATCGGCCTCAAAACAGGCCACTACAGGTCATCCTACAAGATGTCCTAATGCTTCCTACAGGATCCCCTGTATTCATATAGGATCTGGCTGAGAGCAATAAGAGTGATTTGGAAGGTGGTATAGGGCTTATGGAAGGTGAATGATGAAAGAAATAGGGCAAGGGAGTGGTTAGGACTTCTTCAGAGCTCAAATCAGAGTTTGTAAGATGGATGGATTTCCTCAACAAACCTAGAAAGTTGATCTTATGGAATGATGAATTGGTTGAGGGACTTAGTGGATTTGGGTGAGCATGGGTGGACGAGGTTAGGCTGGGGTTCTTGGTCATGATATTTTCCTGCACTATTGAAACTCCTGCACTGCACCAATCATTGCGATTTATCCATGAATCATGTCAAATAAGAAAGATTTTCAATCAACTTAAGAAAACAAAATTTCATTATCTAGTTGTCTAGTTCATGCATGGAAATATTTGCAGAATAATGTGAAACACTTATGAGATCTAATAAAAAGTTGAAGATAACAGAAAACCCTAATTCCATAAGAAATCAAAATTCTGTCTTTTTGGGGCTACATAGGATTTCTTTCCTCAAACCATGGTCCCTGAAGGGGGAGTGAGGCCAAATCCACCTGATATTAGCCTTTTTGGTATTCCTTTATCTTTCTAAGCTACTGTTAGAGCAATGCACAAATGGAAGCAAAGAAATCAAATTCACAACTACTTGCAATGAAACAATGCTAAAACCAATTCAATAATTAATCTATGAAATCAAGTACAAGAAGAGGAGCCTTTGCTGCTAGGGTTGGGCCCTAACCCAAGATCTTTAGCCCTCTGAGTCAACTCAGTGCGGGATCAAGGAAATGCTCATTCTCATTATCATATTAGAAAAATTACATAGCAATGTTTTTCCACAAAACTTGAACTCGAAAATGCTTAGTGCTCTTTCATAAAAAATCTGAATCCTAATGAGGCTCTAGGCCTCTTTATTTATACAACTGAATTATCCAACAACTTCCATAAATCTAGGGATGCTTGGCTCCCGAACTCAAGATGTTTGGCTCCTAACTATCACTAGGTCGGTTGCCCATGATCTCTATGACTTGGCTGCTTGCAACTCTGAGCTAGTGTGATTTGATTGAGGAATATTCGAGTGAGTGAGGATTAAATGAGGGGGATCTATCTCCTATAATCTCTCCTCCTTGTCTCATTCGAGTTTTTGCCCTTAATTAGCCAAAATTGCCACAATTTTCTCTCAAAAACCTGCAACCAATACACATTAGATCAATAGACATAACATCTTACTTTTACTCATCTGATTAAGAAAAATATAATTAAAATATGTAAGGAATTATGAGAAGAGTTGATTTTAATAATCTTGGAGGTGTATTAAGGTCCATATAGTTACCTAATGATGAGGCTCATCATCACCCCCTATTGAAAGTGTTGCTCATCCTTTGAGCAACTTAATATATATCCATGTCCTTCATTGCTTTGGTGGCCTCTCTAACATCCCATGCTTCTGCTATAGTTTCTTCTTCTTGTGAATAAAATCCTGCCTTTCTCTCTATCTCTTCCCACTACTTTCTTTCTTATTCTTCTTTCATTCCTTCTAACATTCCTAAAAGCAGTGGTGGACTGAGTCTCAAGCCAATCCAATTGACTTGGAGTCTTTGTAGATCTTGCTTGTACATGGGTGTTCTGTTTAGTGCCTCTCTCATCCTCTAGGGAGAATGGTATTCTCTGATTTTTAGGCTGTAAGGCAAGGTGTTCCATCTCCTTTGGAAAGCTTGCATGTTGTCATCTGCTAGCAATCTGAACATGTCTTCAAAGTGTGTGATTGTTTGCTCTTGTGCAACAAGGTACCTAGGTGCAAGCTTAGGATCATTTGCAATTAGGTTGTGGGTGTTGATGACATCCATTGGATTAGATTGCTCAGCTCTTATCATAAGGGGTTCTACCTCTTCTCTTGCCATTACCTTTTTCATTTATACAACTCTTACCTCCCCATGATTCATCCATGATGCTAAAGCCATCAATTGCGAGTCCCCTAGTTTTGAATATGGGTCCCACACATTCAAATTTGTCAAGGCCAAGTTGTGTAGGTACAACTCAGATATTTTTGCTATATCTTCCAAGGTGCTTTGATTATAGTGATCAATGAATTGTCTATAGTCTTGGAAGTCATAGTGCCTCTTTGTGCTAAAGTCTTACTTTGGAATTGTAGCCATTGTTCCTTGAGATACAAGGCATAAGACTTTGCTGGCAACCTGCACTGGATTGCCTCTAAGGATAAACTGGCCATAGTTGTAAACTAAATTTCCCTTTCTTGTAGCTATCCACTTAGCCATGCATTCTTTGCCTCCAACCGAGCTTTCATCATTGCCTCTCTATCCCTTATGTTGCTCATTTCTCTACCCATATCCTTCAATTTCTCCTCCATGTGCCCTACATTGTCCATTCCTTTTGATTTGGCAATCTACATCCACCTATGTGTCCTTGCCCTTTCTTTCTCAAGCTCAAAGAATAAGGGGATGGAAAACTTTTGTGGAATGACCCTACCCCCTTAAATGAACCTATAGTAAGAGTTAAGGTTGGGTTGTGGACTAGGTTATCTCGGTTCTGGGTCTTCATTTTTTGTTTCTTGCTGAGTGATACCTTCTTGGTCCATTTTCTGAGTTTCCTGTAGGTTTAGTAGAGTTTCCTGTAGGATGGCCTCTGCTTCCTATAGGTTTTTCTGTGTCTCTCATAGGAGACCTTTTCCCTTTGATGAGGAAGACCTTGTGACATGCCTCCTAACATAAGTGATGGGAGATTTGGGAGAGGCTTGTCCTGATGATCCTTCTCCTTGATTTTTCTCAAGAGGAGCTACCTTTTCTCACTGCTTTGGGGAGTTTTCAATGACAATACGAATTTTGGTGGGTGTTTGAGGTCTTCCTTGCCTGATCCTTGTGCTTTTTCTTCTCCTAAAGTACAATGGGGTTTGTCTCTGTCTCTGACCTTTTGACTTGATATGTGTACTTAGGGCAATAAGAGCAGCTGCTGCCTCTTTCTCTATGGGTTCTGGAGATGCCCTTGTTGATTCATCCCCTTCTTTGCCTTGAACTATAGACCTTTGTTCTTCCTTCCCTTATGTTTCCTCTTTTCCATTCTTCTTTTCATCCTTGTCTTTCTCTTTCTATTCTTCCTCTAGTTCCCCACTTCGCTCATTTATCGCTTATTTTGTTTCTTCTTCTGTATCTTCTTCATTTTCCTCTTCCTTTTCTTCATCTTTTTCCTCCTCTATTCCCTCTTCATCTTCTCCCTCTATTTCTTCATCCCTCTCACTACCAGTGGGGCTTTTTTCATATTCAAGTGCTTGAATTTCTCCCTCTGCCTGCATGTCTCTGAAAGTTGTCCATGTAATAGGGGAGTCTTAGGTTTTGTAGAGCATCTTATAAGATAAGTTTGATCAACCCATGATGATCTAGTTGTTGATGTTTTCCCTCCCGCACTTTGATGCTCATATCTATCATTGGTTGAAGAAGAAAGTAGGGTATACTTAGTCTATTTTGGGGAGGTGTGTCTGCTCCAAATCTCAGTCCTTGGAGAAGTCTGAAATGGTATCCATACACCACACTGTATCTCCCTTCACATGATATATATTTAATGAGGTGTTAACCAAATTCATTCCAAGGGTATGGAAGACTTTCCATTATGACCCCCTTTTTGTCCTCCATTTCCTCCTCCCCTTCCAAAAAGAATTTCTTCTTTGCAAGGGTGTTGTTACCCTTATCTTCTTTTCTCCAAGGTAACCCTAAAGGGAGTGTGGTGATTCTTCTTATAACTTCAGGGGTGATTTCTACTGATAGCCCTTTCACCACTTTAGTGGTATGGGTCCTAGTGAGTGGTATGAGTGAGAGAGAAAAGTCTCCGGCCACCTCATCATCGTATCCTTTCATTCTTTCAAAGAAACCCATCTAATTGTGCCTTGTGAAGATTTCTACTACATGAGGGTATTGATGAATTATTACTGTGTTTATGGGTTCTCTCTTGTTAAAACACTATGTCATATTTCCCTTGGTAACTGTGGAGGATTTTATGGATATAATTCAAGAATTACAGTGGGTGAGAGATTTAAATGATAACTCTACACTATAATTCCCCTAGACTGCAACTTCCTTAACCAAATGGAGGATTTTTTTTTTTTTAATGGAAATATGGGAAGGTATAGCTCCTACCTCACTGGACTCTATCTGATGAGGACAACCTTTGATATCTCTTCCCTTAGTGCCCATTGATAATCCTATAGATGATTGCTTTGTATCATGTAGGTATTCCTGCATTGCAAAATGCTCACTGTCTTTCCTGTAGATTCTGCTTCAAGAGGCCGAGAGAAACCTTATTTTTATGAGTCCTTGAGATTGCTAATGCTTTATTTGCATGGAAATCAATGTCTTATTTCCTTATATGGGTGATTGTGTGGGATGGTATGTTGGCTGCCTACTTATGAGCACCTCCTTTGGGATCATTGGTCCCACTATCACTCCATCATTCATCCTTACCTTGTAATCATCTCCCACTTCGATCATCCGAAATTTAACCAGTTTTGGCCTTATCTCCTTTTTCTTCTAATTTGATTGCTGCCATGTGTGGAGTGGTCTAGTTGTTTTCTCCTCGTCGACTGGTCAAAGGTGGCGAAGTTAACTGGCCACCTTTTCTTATAAACACAACTCTTACATAATCCTACATTTTTTATCATATCGTGCTAATGAGAGAGCATAAGCAACATGACATGCTTGTGGGTTAGATGCTTTGATGATGATGCTTATTGGAGAATGATGTCCTTGTGTTGTGTACTTGATGCATATTTTTTTGTATTGGCCTCTTTTGATGCTTTTTTCCTTTGATGTGCAGGTACTGGAGAGTGATGCTAATGATCATGCTACTACTGCTGAGCTCTGGAGGATCTTCCTTGAGATTGGAATCTCTATAATGAAGATGGCTACAACCTTGTGAAATTTATTTTTGTGGGGATAAGCTGCTACAAGATTTCCTACAAGAAACCTACATGATGTCTTGTAGCTACCTCTCCCCTAAACTTTTCATACTTTTCTTCACTTCTTGAGCATGAGGATTGTTGAAATGGTTAGAGAAGGAGTATATTTATTGGTAGGTGATAGGGATAGCCTTCAAGGATTGTCCTTTTTTCCTCTGTTCTCACCCTCTTCTATTTGTTTTTTTCTTCTTTGAAAACTGTAATTTTTTTGAATTGACTTATTGGATTGATGCAAGGGTAACGTGGTGATGAGAGGCATGATGATGATGTGGTGGAGTAAATATTTTATTTTTTGACACAGGCTAGTCATCCCCTTGCTCTAGGGTCACTTTTCTTGGGATTCCCAAGCCACTATAATTCCTACAAGAAACTCTTGTAGGTTTTCAGGGAATCCTATAGAAAACACAGAGCCTGTATAAACTGAGCTAGAGGAGTTCATAAATGGAGGGATTGATGGGATACTGAAGAATAGGGGATGGAGGAATGAAAATATGGATTGTGTAGGTCCTTTTGTTCCTCTCAAGTTGCTCTGATCCTCCTCCTACTAACCTACAACCAACATTTTCAAAATTTTTCTTTTCTCTCTTTTTTTTTGAAAATAACTGGTATGCCTCCAAGAGGTTTTCATCCTAGCTGCTTTCCCTGGGTGCCTCAAAAGAGGTTTTCACCCAGAGATCTTTTTTTTTCTACCCAAATATATTTTTTTCTTTTCTTTTCTTTTCAACACCATTGGGATGCTTCAAGAGGTTTTCAACCCAACAGTGGGACTCAGGTGCCTCATGGAGGTTTTCACTCGAGTCTTTTTTTTTAGGGACTTGATGGGGTAGAAGCTGAGACTTGCTCCACCACCATCACTATCTTGCTGATGCCATTCATGAATTCTTGCTTTGACAAGGGCTTCTTGTAGACCTTCAATCTGTACCCATCAACAAGTAAAGGGATAACTTCTACATCAATGGTCCTTATATGTACTGAACCATTGTCATAACAATTTTCTATGACATAAGGCCTGTCCTTATCTGTACTGAACCATTGTCATGACATTTTTCTATGACATAAGGCCCCAACCATCTAGTCCTTAAATTTCCTTTAAAATCTTGCCTCAAGAGGTTTTCAAACCAACGGTGGGGCTGAGGTGCCTCATGGAGTTTTTTTTTTTTTTCATTTTTTTTAGGGACTTGATGGGGTGGAATCTAAGAATTTCTCCACCACCACTTGATGGGGTAGAAGCTGAGAATTGATCCACCACCATCACTATCTTGTTGATGTCATTGATGAATTCTTGCTTTGACAAGGGCTTCTTGTAGACCTTGAATCTATACCCATCGACAAGTAAAGGGATAGCCTTTGCATCAATGGTCCTTATCTATACTAAACCAATCTCATGACATTTTTCTATGACATAAGGCCCCAGCCATCTAGTCCTTAACTTTCCTTTAAAATCCTTGTATCTAGAATCATACAACAAATCCTAATCACCTTCTTGAAACTATTTGTCCTTTATGTTCTTGTCATGCCAAATATTCCTTTGAACTTGAGTCACCTTTGTGTGTAGGAAGCCCTACATCCTAAATTCATCTAACCCATTCAACTGGAGAAATCTCTCTTGTTGTGCCCTGGTGAGATCTAGATCCAGTTGTGATGCCATCCTTAAGGTGTTGTATTCAAGTTCTATTGACAACAAGGCTTTCTTCCCATAGACCAGCTCATAAGGAGTGAATCTAGTGGTGGTCTTCCAGGTGGTATTGTAGGCCCAAGTGGCCTCAACTAATCTATCTACCTAGTCATTTCTACTGCTGCTAATCACTTTGGTTAGAATATCTTCCAACGCTCTGTTGGTTACCTCCTCTTTCCCATTAACTTGTGGGTGGCAAGGAGTGGATGTCCTATGCTTGATCTTGTGTTGGTTTAACAATTTTTCAATCATGTGAGATGTAAACTGACTTCCTTGATCAATGAACATTTCTCTAGGGTACCCAAACTTATAAAATATATTTTCCCTTAAGAACTCAACCACTTTCTCTTTTGTTGCTACTATGATGGCCTTGGCTTCAGCCCACTTGGTTAAATAGTCAGTGCACACAATGATGTATTGTTTTTTCCTAGATGGAGGGTCAATGGGTCCAATGAAATCCATGCCCCACTTTTCAAATGGCTTGAAAGTCAGTTGAGGTTGCAGAGGCATTTCATCCCTTGGGGTACGTTTCCCCATCCTTTGCACCGATCACACTAACTAGTATAGCTCCTCACATATTGGTGAAGAGTGGGCCAATAATAACCAGCTTTTAGAACTTTGAATGCTGTCATTTTGGCTAAAAAGTGACCTCCACAAGGCCCATCATGACAGGTTAGAAGGATGTCAAATACTTCCTCCTCCCTGACACATCTTCTCAGAATTTGATCTAGGCCTAGTTTGAAGAGGTTGCTCCCAATCCAAGTGAATCGGGCACTCTTCCTCACAATATTACTCTTTTCCTTGGAGGACAAATTTGGTAGAAATTGTGTAGACACCAAGTAATTTACTATGTCAGCAAACCATGGAGAGAGAACTAAAATGGTGAATAAGTGGTCATCTAGTAACTGATTATCAACCATTCCTTCCTCCCTTGTAGGCAAAGTCACTCTGGATAAAAAATCTGTGACAACATTCTCCTTGCTAGGTTTATCCATAATAGTTAAATCAAATTATTGCAATAAAAGTAACCATCTAATAATCTGGGCATTTACATCATGTTTATTCATCAAGTATTTAGTTGCAACATGGTTAGTATGTACAAATGTTTGGTAACCTGTAATGTAATGCCTAAATTTGTTCAATGAATGCACAACAACTAGGGGCTCCTTTTCAGTCACTATGTAGTTCAACTCGACTTTTGACGATTCTTACTGATGAAGCTAATGGAATAAGGTAGCTTGTCATCTATGTGGCCTAGATCTTCTCCTATGGCTTTGTGAGAGGCATCAACATGTATATGGAAAGGAAGGGCCAAATTTGGGCCTCAGAGAATAGGTGCAGTGGCCAACTTGTCAATTAGGGTGTCCAAGGCCTCTTGACAACTTTTTGACCATAAAAATTTAGAGTCTTTGGCCAACAACCCAAATAAAGGAGAAGCTAACTTGTTGAAGTCTTTTATAAATCTCCTACAGTATCCAGCTAAGCCTAGAAAACTTCTAACATCCCTCTGTTTTTACGAAGTTGGGAACCTTTGGATGATGGCTATCTTATTTGGATCCACTTGCAGTCCTTTCTGGGATATTGAATGACCTAGAATAGTCCCTGCAATCATCAAGAACTCACATTTTTCGACAAAGCCTCCTGGAAATCACACCCATAGGGTGTAAAATCATCCATATAAATTTCTACAACATCATGTACTAGCTCGGTAAAGATACTCAACACTGCCCTCTAGAGAGTGGCAGTGGCATTGCATAGGAAAAAACTATGGACCCTATAGGTGAAGGTACGCTAAGCACAGGTGAAGGTGGTTTTATCCTGGTCCTCTAGGCTGATTTGGATTTGATTGTACCCACTGAACCCATCTAGGAAAGAGAAAAACTTTTTCCCTCCCAGGCCATCTAAAACTTGGTCGATGAAAGGTAGAGGGAAATGGTCCTTCTTTGTTGCTTTGTTTAATTCTCTGTAATTGACACAAATCCTCCACTTCCCATTTTTCTTTGGAACCAACAACAAAGGAGAAACCCACTCACTCTCCGAGATAGGGTAAATGAATCCTGCATCCAACAACTTTTGCAATTCTTCTTTGACTATATCCTTGCGAGGTGGATTCATTCTCCTTTGGGGTTGTCGGACTGGTTTGCAACCTTCTTTGATATAAATGTCATGAGTACACACTGAGGGGTGCACTTCCTTCATTTCTTTGTAACTCCAAGCGAAGAAATCCAGATGTTCCCTTAGCATGTTGCACAACTCTTCTTCTTGGTGTACAGAAAGAGGGGTTGATTTTCAATGTTCTCTCAGGGCTGAATTCTATTGTTTTGACACAAGTAGGGTTTGAATCAACTAAGCATAGATCAATCTGATGGTTTCTCTTTGTTTCCTTTACTGCTTCCTCTAAGGACAAGGTGATGGGAGTTGGATTTTGGAGTATGTGTTCAATCAAATCATCTTCATATGGTTTTCCTCCTCCCATGGCAGTTTCTAGGGTATAGAGTTGGGCTGAGTAGACTTCATCTTCTTCCTCCTATTCTAGCCATAAAGGTAAATCATGCTCTAAGGATGGCTGAGTAGGAGGGTACAAGTCCAACTGCTTGGACATATGCCCATTTTTTATAGTTATATTTCCAGCCCTGCAACAGATGTAGGCATCGACAATGTCTAACCAGGGTCTCCCAAGTATGAGAGGATAACCATTAAGATTGGCGTTAGGCTGGAGAACTAGGAATTCCACAGGGTACTCCCAGGAGTCGATGGATACCATCACATCCTCAACAATCCCCTTAGGCTCTACTGTGGAACGGTCTGCAAGCTACAAGACTGTTGTGGCATTTCTCAATGAACCCTGGAGATTGAGCTTGAGCATGGTGTCCTTAGTCATTACATTAATGGAAGCCACAAGATCAATCAATGTATGTGGGATAATGGTGCCATTGATGTGCACATCTAATACATGGCTTCTAGGGTATAAATAATTTGGGCAAATTATCTGCCCCAGTATTAAGTTAGACAACTATCCAATGACATTAATGGTATGGGTGTCTCTTTTTCGCCTTCCTGGATGTTTGAAACACTTCTCTTTAATCAGCTTGTTTTAAATAGGTACATCCTAAATGGCTTTTGAGAAGTGGAATTTTGACACATATATTTTTCAATTCAACCAGAAGTTCATTTTATTATGGTGTAGGTTGGACTGGCTGAGTTAATCTTTTAGGAAAGGGTGGTGGATTCACTCTAGGCATACTTTCCTCTCTTTCCTTCTCACCCTCCCTAGGTGGAGATGGAGTTTGGTTGTCTGGGAGTACTCTCCCAGAACGGTTGATTTCCTAAATCTCCATAGCATAAGCAGGGTAGGATGTCTCTACACTGTACACTTGTTATGTCCGTCTGTTGTTCAAATTCAGATTTGGTTGGGCAGGCATCTGAGTTTGTTTAGGTGGAGTAGGGTATAAAAGATATTGTTGAGTAGGAGGTGAAGGCAATAAAGCTGGAGCATTGTTGTATGGGGGTCTCCATCCCTGGGGTGGTGTATTCCGCTCAGTCTATGGTAGAGTATATGGATGAAATGACTGGTTGGTTGGCTAGGAATGGTACTGAGGTGCAAAAGACCAAGGAGAAGGTGTAGATCGGGAAGGATGAGCAGGGGCCCCCCAAGAGGGATTGGATGTGTTCTGTTTAGGGTTGTAGTATGTATAGGATGACCCTTGCATGCCCTACTGGTATGGTCAAGGCCCATGAGGTATTCTTTGATTTATGTAGCAGAGTTGTTCAGTCACCCCTTCAGTTCCCTAATACACAACTTTTAGTGCAGGTAGAGAAGGGAACTTGTCTCTAGAGTGGTTTTCTTCACAGACCGAGTAATTTTCTATCAGGTTTAATGGACATCCATTCCTAGTGTGCCTCCTTACGCATCTACGACAGAAGAAGGCTAATTATTTCTCTGCTTCCTCCTGCTTCCTCTTGATGTGCATAGTGTCCATCTGTAGGGAAAGGGTTTGCAACATTTCACTCTTGAAATCTTCCAACATATTTCCAATTTCACCTTTTATGGATGTGTTGGAAGAGGATGAGCTGGACATTGGTTGACTACCCCTACCATTTTTCCTAGCTGCCCTACAATGGTTCTTAAAGACAATCTTGATATCTTCATAAGGTAGCTGGTAGATGTTCCCACCTGCTAGCAGGTTTAGGGTATCTAGAATATCTCCCCTTACCCCTTTGAGCAGGACCAACTTCAGTGACTCAAGGTCAAGCATGCACCTGGCCATTTCGTAGCTAAGTTGAAATATTTTCTCATAATCCTCCAAGGATTCATCATGCCCCAAGGTCATTCTAAAATTTCCTCTTTATTATATTTGGACCTCCAGTAGTCCCGATACTTATTGTTGAAGGCTTCCTGCATCTGAGCCTAGGTTATGATGCTATCCCCAGGTAAACCCATGAACCAGTGGAAAGATGCATCCTTGAGAGTGGATGGGAATAATTTCAATTTCTGATCGTTAGTGGTGTAATCATAAGTTCTGCATATGACAACGAACTCAAACAATAAAGTATATGGATCTTCTGAGGTCAGGACATGGAAATGAGGAAGAGCATAGGGGCTTATGTTTTTCATCTTGGTATCCCCATTAGTCTCTTTGATGGGAAAATCACCCTCGATTCTTTCTCTATCTCCTCTGTCATTTCCATTTTCAGCTATTAGGTCAGTTGGAATGGGTTCTCCTTCTTCTTCTCCCCTTGTAGGCTCTCCAAAAATCTCTGGTTGTTCGCCTAAGGGGTCCTCAAATTCACAACCACCAAAGAAGAGCGAAGGTTGGTTGTTTGAAGTGGTGGGGGTATTTGGTAGAAAATTTCCTAAGTTACCCTTATTCCTACGAGGCATGAAAGAAGTGCTTTTGTTTCGTTTTGTGTTTTTTTTTCAAGCTTTGAGACTAATTGTTATGGGTGAAACCACCCTAGGGCTTTGGGTTGAGAACCCCAACAGAGAAGAGGACAAACCTCAACAAGAAATGCTCAAACAATCATCAAAAATCCTTATTCTACTAAATCGTGTAGGAGTGTCCTTACCCAAATGTCCTTCATTTGGGTAGATCCTGCATGGTGCAAACCCTCAGCTTCTCCCAATGTTCTTGGAAACTGAAAATTGTTCAATTGGAGCACACACGATAGTAGAAACATAAAGCATATACATGATGTTAACTTTAAATAATATAAATTAATGACTAATTATACATCAATATAAGATTTATAAATGAATTATAACATAATTTTGATGCATAAACACATTTGATATCAGAAACAGAACATCATTCCTTTTTATTGAAGTAAGCTATAAATAACGTGGAGAAATACGACCTGAGTCCTTCTCTGGATCCAAGCGGAATTTTCCTCTAGATCCGTCCTTTCCTCATCGTCAATAATCTTCCTCCATCACCAATACAAGGATATCTCAAGAAAGATGGGGGATATCTATAATCAAGGAAGCAAGGGTTTCCTAAAGCTTTGGGGAGTGCAGGAGGCACCGGGATTCTTCAGACTTGATCAAGGATAATCTCAGTATAGTATCAATATCTCATCCTTTCTCCCTTAAGGCCTTCCCATGGAGGTTTATTTATACCTCTCCAAATTAGTTTTTTCAGTTGGGAAATAGTTGGGCCACGGGAAATAGGAGGTGAGTAACAGGTAAAACCCATGAACTCCGCCCGAAATTAAGGAAATTTAATTTTTTAAAGTGTTTTAACATATGTACGTGGGTTGGATATATGTTGACCCATGTGTACACACTTTTATCACAGGGAAAAGTAGCGTATAGGGAATAAAACATTTTTTTTTAAATTTTGGATGAAGTCTAGAAGGAAGGGTTTCCCTAGGCCATAATCAGAGCATCAGATCTACCAAGAGCGGTAAATGGAGCTATAACAGATGCCCCCTAATATATGAGGTCAGAAGGGGTACATGATGGCCAAAATGTATTAAGTGTATGGAAGGAATCATGCTGAGACTGAGGAGGAGTTCACTAGGATTCAACCTACCAAGCCATCAAAAGAGATAAGAAAGAAATTGTTGTCTGAGGCAGTCATACCCATGCTTAGAAATAGTAAAGCATGTCTACATGTTAAGTACAAAAGTGGATCCAATATGAATACAAGTATAAAGGAACTAGAAATACATAATGGATCATATGATCATAATAAAGATAGTACATGTCTGAATATCACATATAAAGAGCAGATCAATGATGCTGAAGTATGAAGCTGATCACTGAAGCCAAGAAACTGATCCAAATAGTACCGAGTGAACATGATGGAATAAATGGTACTACACTACAATTCGGGGGCCAGCCTATAAGATGTTGTTGTAAAATTGCAACATCTAATGTGGATGGTGTCAACTAGCAGAAACATGAACAACTGAAAATTGAACTAGGACATGCTGATGCAAACCCGATGTCTTCACTGACCGTCGTGGTACATTTCTACACAATGGGAATGAATGATCTGAAGTCGGCCATGTGAGAAATTGTTTGATTACTGGTCATTGATGTATACCGTTAACAAACACGAGACTACTCACAAATAATGATGATGAGAGTTAAGGTACCCAATACAATCTAACAAGTGAAAATAAATGAGTTGTAGTCGAACACTTGAAAGAATCTATCAATCACGAGACAATGATGTTTTCCCATTGTCGATAGCGAAGGAATCTACCATTGATGACTACAAACCCTAAGGTACTGCCAAATGGACTCTAGATCTCTTTCCTAGGGCAATGAGAAAAATTTGATGGGAAAAGATACGCTAGAAGGAAGGCATTAATGCATCCTTAATCAATCTAGTGCGAGTGTAACCCGTAGGCCAATAATATGGAAGGAATCAGACGAAAAAAGATGTAGTAACCCAACCAAAGCATGTTTCTAGCGTACAAAATATATAGCTAGCGCACGATGGAAACCCTCTAAACCAACCAATAATGAAAGCTAACATAGAGGTGAGGAATCCACCAATAGGTTCAAATGGAAACCAAGGCACTGCACGAATCCCAATGTGTGATAATGAAAGATGATGTCGAACACAAGGGAAACCACCCAATAAAAGACCCATGATACTGATTGATGCTAAGCATAAGGTGACCTATTAATAATGAAAATAGGGCCAGGGTGCAACTCTAGATTTTCCCTTAGAGAAATTTGTCGTAGTCGATAAGGATAAGACCCGTTAGCAAGAAGTTAATGGAGACCTTCTCAAATCGGCATGAGCAAAGGACTAATAAAACTGATGTGATAATGAACATGAGGCTGACAACCAGGGATGGCTGACTGAAAAATAGATTAAGAGACACCGCAGAGAGGTCGACTCAGGTTTACTTCCCTTGAACAAAAGCACGACCCAATTGTGACTACAAGGCAACATATAATAACTTTGTATAAGTTTGTCATGCAGGAGGCATAAGCAAACTCTCCATATGATTGGAAGAGGTAACCAATCCGAGGAGGACTGACTTGATAACAAGGTTAAGGCTCTCCTAAGTCAAACTAAAGCCCACCCCAATGGAGGAAAGACTTTCTTTTGAGTGCTTTGTTCAAGGGAGACACAAACGACTCTAGCTGCCATCAAAATATTGAAATAATGTGTTGTTCTCGCTCTTTTTTTCTTTAAATATATAATTTTTTGTCTTTTTCTTTTATATGAAGCTTGAAAAAGAATAAAAGAATGCTATAGTACAATGGAAAGAATGAGTGTCAAAAAAAGTAGATGCCCTAGTTTCTAGGAGGAGAGCATTCCTATGCTCAATGCAAGGTAGCGAAACTGGTCAAGGACACTCAAAGGAATTCTATTTCCACAGAAAGGGTGTGTCAAGTTGCAGAGGCTAAGTGATTGCAAGGTTTATTTTGTAGAAGACATGGTCGAAAAGTGGCTTAAACACGAGTCCAAGTGAAGCCGGCTCAAGGCCAAAAGGTAAAAATGGTCAACGTGCAATGTAGCAGTAAAACTCAACACACAGGAGCCTCTAGTGTATAAAGCTAGAAAAATAAAGAAGAAGTAGAGGAATGAGGCTTCAATGCATAATTCATGGCAGGACTGAAGAGGACTCCCAAGCCTACTCAATATAGCAGCATGGGCAACCAATGTCAGTGAGGATCTAACTAAGATGCCCATGTAAAGGATGGCTCTACCATCACATCATGATTTTTAAAGTCAGTGAGTGAAAATGGTTTGCGAACCAAGATATGATGGGGTCGACCCTATGGCTAATGTATCATAGTATGGAGGCTAGTATACAAAATGCAGCGGAAAGTGGTATTCCCTAACCTATATGCTAGTAAGAAAATGTTACCTGCCATGACGGGTCTGTTATATACCTAGGGGGGATAATATGGGGTACCAAGGGAGGTACCCAAGGTAATAATGTAATAATGGGATGGTCCATAGTGATAAATAAGGTGGTTAACCCATATCATGTAAGGGACCACAAGTAGTTAGTAATAATGTAATGGGCCCATGGTATTAGTCGATTGTATGATGGAACCATGGTAATGATCCATGGTATTGTATGTATGAGGCCTATATAGAGGCTAGAGACTCCAAGTTAAGAAATATTATTAAGGATTATTGTATGTACAAGCATATGGCTTGTGGAGTGTTCTCCTTCCTTAAGGAGTGAATGTATGGTGTTGCCCTACCTTAAGGGTTTTGATATCAATAAAGAAGCATTTCTATCTATTTTGATCTTGTTATTATTGGGTATATTTGTTATTTCTCATATATTCTGGGTTTGATATAGAAAAGTGGTATCAGAGCTATAACAATTGGTATCAGAGCTATATTTCCAGGTTAGATCTACAACAGGGTCTGTGGTCTTGGGACCAAAATGATGTCTCGAAGAAGTCTCCAAAATTTCCTATAAAGATAATCCAGTCTCGACACTCCAATCCAAAAGGTTAAAAAGTCCATAAGACACAAATCAAATTTTGAAAAAATATTTTGTATTTTCCAACTTATATAAGGAATTTTGGACTCACAGTTTTTTCATTTGTGTTTTGAGCAAGGAGCTGCAGAGACAAACTCAAGAAAGCTTCCTTTGACCAATTGAACCATTCAAATCACTCCAAAACTTCTAGGTAACCCTTATATCCCGCTTTTAACTGTTTGTGATTTTTTTTTTTTTTTTTTTTTTTTTTTTTTTTTTTTTTTTTTTTTTTTTTTTTTTTCGAGTTTTGACCATGGGAAAATATGTCAAAAAATTCAACTTTGCATACACACGGGTTGAATATGGATAACCCGCGTATACGACAGCCCTACAAACGACTGTGTGAAAAGGGAACCCACATGTGCGTGAGTAAAAGTTTTAAGACATAAAACTAACGGTTTGAAACATCTTTTTGGACAGGATGACCATCACCTGGAGAGAAAGAGAGCATAGTTCTATAGATAATGAAGTAATGGAGGACCAAAATGCTTTGGATGCTTTAAGAGACTATAGCTTGCTAGAATTTTTTAAGATGCAAATATGAAAGGAAACACATGATTGCTCGAGATTTTGATTCATTACTGGAGCTCAGAGGATGATGCCTTCATGATCGATCAGATGCCTCTAAGGATCGATATCAAAGATATATACTTTATTACCGGTCTTTCTTGAAGGGAAGAGGTGGTGCATTCAACCAGTAGGACGAGGAGTAGTCTTACTGTAGAAGACTATGTCCACATATACTGTCCCGGTCATCCTGAAAAGATTGGAAGTCAGATTCCAATCAAACACGTAGAGAGCTTGTCCTTGAATATTTTACTATTTACCATTGAAAGGGTATTGATTTACGTTAGGCCTCACGAGTATCTATGAGCCTCGCAGTGGAATGTCTCACCACAGTGTTTGATTGGTGCAAGCCTCTACTAACCAATATGAAGAACCAACTGATCTCCATTTAGAAGGGCCAGACAAAGAATTTTGGGTATGGCACAATATTATGCTCATTCTTCTTAAAGAAATCGCCTGGGCTTCGACGCAAGGTATTATCGACTATCAACAGCCCTAGAGATCCATGAAGGGTAGGTGGGATGACCTGATGAAACACCTTGGGGGTGGCGATTGATGACAAAATTGGTAACTTGTTGGGCTCATTTGGCCTAATTATCCTTGTTCAGTCCTTGTTCAAATCCTTCATTTTCCATAGCTTATGCATTATTTTCAGTATGTTTATGTCATTTGTACGAATAAGGGTAGTCACTCTTCCTAGGTGGCTAACACGTGCTTATTTCAGGTTTTTTGACACATGTTGGAGAAAAATCGAGCAATCATGGGATAAAAGACAGCCAAGCCTAAGGTGAGGATTCGTAGGGGGGTTGTCTATGGCATTAAATAACCCTTCCTCGAGATCTTCACCCCCAACTCCGACCTCCAAAGACCACCAAAACCGAATCTAGAAGGCAGCCAAGCATATTTTAGAAGGGACTGTCTAACTCACAGATTGGACAACCGAGTTCCACAGATTGAGGAGGCTAGCTAGGTCCCTCGTGATGTATAAATGTTGAGGCCTCAACCTTCGTAAGGAGCTTTTGAAACTATTGTGTATTTTGCACCTCAGTTCTGCCAGTCCTATTTTGTTCTTTTGTAGCCATTTTTGGCATCACTCTTATGATTATTTTTTGGTAATGAGAAGCAGTTCGATTTCCTATCAAATCTTATTTTTTCATAGGAGCCATAGCTCTCAGGGTTGGGCCCAACCTGAGAGCCTAGGGCCTCCTTTTTGTACTGTTACTTTTCCTTTACGTATCATTGTTTCCCTTTATGCATTTGAACATATTTCTGTTAGGCAGATTTAGTTATGTTGCTTGGATAGATCACTGTTTATGAATGACATTGCTTCAGGTGTTTTGGTAGGATAATGAAAAAAAAATCTTAAAAGAAAAGGGACAACCACACTCCCGGTTTCACCTCGTCCTTACTAGATTAGGGGCTGTAATTGAGGAAACAATGCTGCCCCAACAAAAACACTAGTTTGCTTGACCATGCAATCCTTAAGTGTATTGTTTTCATTTGCAGAAATCAGTTATGGGTTTGGAAATCTGAAATGTTTCTTTGCGTAGTTGATGTACATGGTTTACTTCCCAAATAAAGCTGTTGTTCATTCATGTTGTTGATGGTTAGACTAGATTAGCTCAAGATTTGATCATTTGCAAGACTTTGTTGATTTGGTCAAAGTACACCATGCAGGGCATCTCCTCCGCTCTTTGATCCACCCAAAGCATCATCTGAGCCACCTGTTCTGTCTCCTATCTGAGTTCCTCGTCTCCCATCTGCCCTTTTGTCCACGTAACCCTACCTTCTTGCTCAATCATTGCCTTAGCCTTCTTCAAGCCAAGTCAGCCTTCTACACCTCCTCACCACTCCATCCACCAGTCCTTAGGCCGCTTTAGACCCCTATCCTACCTCC
This sequence comes from Pinus taeda, assembly GCA_000404065.3. Lineage (NCBI taxonomy): Eukaryota > Viridiplantae > Streptophyta > Pinopsida > Pinales > Pinaceae > Pinus > Pinus taeda. The sequence continues at coordinate 86,081 of APFE031046173.1, forward strand.
AAATCCATCCATGCACCTTCCCTCACTAATCCATGCTCTAGAAATGGATTTTCAAACATCCTGTAGAAATTTTTGAACATCCTGTAGAAATTCCCGAATATCCTGTAGAACCCCTGCAGACTTCCTGTAGAAGCTCACAAATGAGGTTTAGGGACTCCTTAGACCCTCTCTAAACCTTTCCAACCTTTTCCAAGCATTTTTCCTCCTTGATCCACCCCTGCACAGTAAAGCACAGTTCAAGCACATGCATGAGAAAATTGACAACTTAATCAAAAATACAAAAAGATGTTTTCTTAGGAAAAAGGTAGTCTAAGCACTTGTATTTCACTTTCATAAAAGTAATGGCATATCTTTCAGTAGTTTGCACTCTCATGTTTGCATCAGTAGGACTAGCTGGTAGAATTAGGGTTTGTTAGGGTTTGCGCTTTCCTTCAGTTTTTCAATCTCTTTTCACAAGTAGATTAGCTTCCTTTGAGATAGCTTTCATCCATCAATTAGAAAGCTTCTTCTAAGAGCTCATAGAAGTTGGCTAAAGCCCCTAGCAGACTTGTGCCAGCTGACCAAGTGATAGCTACGGAAAGAGCTAGTACTTGTTCATACAACACTGTCGCTTCCAAGTTTGTTACGAACGACTGGGTTGATAAAAGTAAAAAAGGGAGTCCCAGGAGTTGCAACATTATTGCTGCAATATTGGAGCCCACCATCTTTTTGGCGCTGTTGCCGGGGACGCATCAGAGTATTGGTGATTGTTGCTTTTCTTCTATTTTCTCCTACAACCTTCTGCTAAGTAGTTTATTTCATTTCCATTCTGCAATTTCCTTTCCACAAAAGTAAAGTAGACCTTTCCTACTTTCATAGATTAGCATTTCAATTCTGCAAGCGTAGATTAGCATTTCAATTCTGCAAGTGTAGCTTAGCATTCCATTCCTGCAATTTCATTTGAGCAAAATAGATCAGTCCTTTCCTGTTTTCATTTCAATTCCGCATTTTCATGTCAGCAAGATAGTTAGTTGCAGTTCAATATATTTTAGTTTTACAGGTACCAGTAGAGAAAAAAACACAAAAGCAAGAAAAAAATTCTTTCCATTTCATGCCTCGTAGGAACAGAGATAAAACCGGCAAATTCTTACCCAACACCCCCACCAAATCACTGAGTCAACCTTCTCTATTCTCTGGTGACAGTGAGCCAGAAGAACCTATAGGTGAACCTCCTGAGATATACGAAGATCTTATAGCAGAAGAGGAGTTAGGGAACACTCCATCTGAAGCCATGGATGAAAACCGAAATGGTAGAAGAGAAGACGAAAGAATAGAGGGTGCTTTTCCCATCCGAGAGACCAACGGAGACATGAAAATGAAAAATGTAAGTCCCTCTGCTCTACCTCACTTCCATGGACTGACTACTAAGGACCCTGATACCTTCCTGTTTGAGTTTGCTATCCTTTGTCGAACTTATGACTATGCTGAGGATGAGCAAAAGCTGAAACTCTTTCTCTCTACCCTCAAGGACTCAGCATTACGCTGGTTCATGGGGTTACCTAGAAACAGTATCACCACTTGGGCTCAGATGCAGAAAGCTTTCAACGCCAAGTACAGAGACTACTGTAGGTCCAAGGAAACTAAGGGAGAAATCTTTCGGATGACCATGGGTAGCGATGAATCTTTGGAAGACTATGAGGAGAGGTTCCAACTCAGTTATAAATGGGCCAGGTGCACACTTGACCCGGAATCTCTGAAGTTGGTTCTGCTCC
>APFE031046173.1:88414-100190 GCA_000404065.3 Pinus taeda
TACCTAGGGACCGAGGTGGCTACTGAACCTCTCTACTTCCTCAACCAAAGGAGGCCTCATGGACCTAGACCTTATCAGCAGGGGATGCAAGGGTCATCCCAAGCTTATTACCACCCCAACCAATCCACTCATATGCCCTCTTGGGGTCCCCCTGCTCATCCTTCCTGGTCCACACCTCCTCCGTGGTCTTATCCATCTCCATACCACACTCAACCTCCTTCTTACTCGTTTCACTCTCATGCCCAGCTGCAACCTCAATGGAATGCACCTCAACCGGGGTGGAGGCCCCAATACAACAATCCTCCCACCATTTTGCCTCCACCACCAACTCAACCACAACCATTACCTCCTACTCCTCCAAGACAACCCCAGATGCCTGCTCAACTGAACCCAAACCCCAACAACAGATAGGCCCGACAGGTATATACTGGGGAGACAACATGCCCTACCTATGCTGTGGAGATCCAAGAGATCAACCTGCGATCTGGGAAGGTCCTTCCAGAATGCCAACCTCCTCCCCTAGAGGAGGAGGAAGAGAAATAGGAAAGTGCACCTCAAGCCATTCAACCCTTTCCTGAGCGACTCACAGTAACCACACAACCCAACCCAGAAGAGGATGAGCTTCTGGGAGAACTCAAGTAGTTGTGTGTGAAAATACCACTTCTCCAGGCCATAAAGGATGTACTGATATACAACAAATTGATTAAGGAGAAGAGTTTCAGGCACCCAGGCAGGTGAAAGAAAGATGCCTCGACCATCAATGTCATAGGACAACTGTCTGATCTCATGTTGGGGCAAGTAATCTGTTCGAAGTATTTGGACCCTGGGAGTCCTGTAGTTGATGTCCACATCAATGGCACCATTATACCCCACACTTTGATTGATCTATGGGTTGCCATCAATGTGATGACCAGGGACACCATGCTCAAGCTCAATCTTTAGAGTTCCCTAAGGAAGACCTCGACAGTGCTGCAATTGGCAGACCGCTCCACCGTGACTCCCGAAGGGATTGTGGAGGATGTCTTGGTCGCTGTTGACTCTTGGGAATACCCTGCGGACTTTTTTGTCCTCCAGCCTAAGGCAAAACTCACGGGATATCCCCTCATTTTGGCAAGGCCTTGGCTGGCTACTGCAGATGCTTACATCAGCTGTTGAGCTGGAAGCATGACCATAAAAAATGGGCCTATGTCCAAACAGCTGGTCCTATACCCTCCTGCCCAACCTATGCTAGAACATGACTTACCCCTATGGTTGGAAGAAGAAGAAGAGGATGAGGTCTACTCTACACCATTATGCACAGTAGAGGCCACCAAGGGAGGTCCTTCAACTGAGGATGATTTGATTGAAAACTTAATCCAAAATCCTCCCCCTGGTGCACTATCCTTGGAAGAATTGGTGGAAGATACCCAGGCCAATGCTTTAGTGGACCTAGGTGCCACTAATCTGACCACCCCCAGAGTTAAGAATGTGGAGTTTGGCCTTGAGAAGACTTTGAAGATAAGCTCCTCTCTCTCTCCCTCTGAGGAAAAGGAGCTATGTAGCCTCTTGACCCGCCATTTGGAGGCCTTTGCTTGGAGCTACAAGGAAATGAAGGGAATCCATCCCTCAGTCTGTAGTCATCATATCTACATCAAGGAGGACTCTAAACCAGTCAGGCAACCTCAGAGGAGAATGAATCCAGCCTTCAAGGACATTGTTAAAGAAGAAGTGCAAAAATTGTTGGATGCGAGATTCATCTTCTACCCCATCTCAGATAGCGAATGGGTTTCCCCTCTGGTGTTGGTGCCCAAGAAAAATGGGAAATGGAGAATATGTGTGGACTATAGAGAATTGAACAAAGCCACCAAGAAAGACCACTTCCCTTTACCTTTCATAGATCAAGTGTTGGATGGTCTGGCAAGGAAGAGGTTTTTCTCTTTCCTAGATGGGTTCAGCGGCTATAATCAGATCCAAATCAGCCCGGAGGACCAAGATAAGACCACTTTCACTTGTCCATGGGGTACCTTTGCCTACCGCGTCCTTCCCTTTGGGCTATGTAATGCCCCCACCACTTTCCAGAGAACTGTATTAAGCATTTTTGCCGAGTTGGTCCATGATTCGGTAGAAATCTATATGGATGACTTTGCTCTTTACGGGTCTAGCTTCCAGGAAGCCTTATCCAACCTAGGAAAATTTTTGAGCAAGTGCATTGAGATGAACCTGTCCCTCAATCCTGAGAAATGTGAGTTCTTGATGATTGAAGGGACCGTGTTAGGCCATACCATTTCTCGCCAGGGGTTACAGGTGGATCCCAGTAAAATTGCTATCATCAAAAGGGTCCCACCTCCTCAGAAGGTGAGAGATGTTCAGAGTTTCCTAGGCTTAGCGGGATATTACAGAAGGTTCATTAAAGACTTTAGTAAGCTAGCCTCACCATTGTTTGGCCTCTTAGCAAAAGATGTTGAGTTTAAATGGTCGGATGACTGCCAGAAGGCTCTCAATGAATTGAAGGATAAGTTGGTGTCTGCTCCAATTCTGAGAGGCCCAAACTGGGCCCTACCTTTCCACATCCACACCGATGCCTCGAACAAAGCCATAGGGGCAGCCTTAGGACAAATTGAAGAAAAAATCCCATATGCTATATACTTTGTCAGCAAAAACTTATCCAAGGCGGAAATGAATTATACAGTAACTGAGAAAGAGTTCCTGGCTGTGGTCACCTGAACAAGTTCCAACACTACATCACTGGCTATCAAACATTTGTACATACTGACCATGCTGCAATCCGATATTTAATGAATAAGCCTGATGTGAATGATCGTATTATTAGATGGTTACTTTTGTTGCAATAGTTTGATTTGACCATCGTTGACAAACCAGGTAAAGAAAATGTTGTTGCTGACCTTTTGTCTAGATTAGATTTGCCTGCAGGTGAAGAAGAAACAGTGGATGACCAGATGCCAGATGAGCATCTGTTTTCTATCTCAGTACTCTCCCCATGGTTTGCTGATATAGCCAACTATCTGGTCTCCACACAGTTCCCTCCGCATTTATCCTCAAAGTAGAAGATCAGAATCGTGAGGAAAAGTGCCTCATTCACTTGGATCGGGGGAAACTTGTTCAAACTTGGCCCTGATTAGATCTTAAGGCGTTGTGTAAGGGAGGAGGAAGTCTTTGACATCCTCCTCACTTGTCACGATGGGCCTTGTGGAGGACATTTTGCAGCCAAGAGGACTGCCTTCAAAATTCTACAGGTAGGCTACTACTGGTCCACTCTTCATCAAGATGTCAGAAGATATATCAGCCAATGTGACCGATGCCAAAGGATGGGGAAACCAACCCCAAGGGACGAAATGCCTCTCCAACTTCAGGTGACTCTTGAGCCATTTGAGAAGTGGGGCATGGATTTTGTGGGTCCTATCAACCCTCCTTCAAGGCAAAAGTCTTACATCATTGTGTGCACAGATTATCTGACAAAGTGGGCAGAAACCAAGGCAATCAAAGCAGCAACAGAAGAAAAGGTGGCTGAGTTTTTAAGAGAAAACATTTTTTACAAATTTGGCTACCCAAGAGAGTTAGTCAACGATCAAGGAAGCCAGTTCACCTACAATTTGATTGAAGACTTACTTGCTCATCACAAGATCAAGCATAGGACTTCCACCCCATATCATCCTCAAGCGAATGGGCAAGTGGAAGTCACCAATAGAGCACCAGAAGGGATCTTGACTAAGGTGGTGAGAAGTAGCAGAAGGGATTGGGTAGATCGCCTGGTTGAGGCCACTTGGGCCTACAACACCACTTGGAAGACCAAAACCAGTTTCACACCCTATGAGCTAGTCTATGGGAAGAGAGCTTTGCTGTCAATCAAGTTTGAATACAACACATTGAGGATGGCAGCTCAACTGGACCTAGATCTCAGCCATGCTAAAAAAGAAAGGTTAATGCAGCTGAATGGGTTAGACGAACTTCAAATGTAGGCCCTCCTCCACTCAGAAGTGACTCAACTTCAGAGGAAGGTATGGCATGACCGGCACCTCAATGACAAAGAATTCTAGCCGGGAGATTGGGCGGTGCTGTATGATTCCAGACATAAGGATTTCAAGGGGAAGCTGAGAACGAGGTGGCTAGGACCATATACAGTGGAGAAGTGTAATGACAATGGTTCCGTCCTTATCCGAACTATTAATGAAGAATCCATCCCCATGCTCGTCAATGGGCATCGACTAAAGATCTACAGGAAACCTCTTTCGAGGCAAGAGTTCGTCAAAACTGTGGAAAAATCAGTGCTGGTCATAGAGAAGGGTTCTGCCTCTGTTTTGGGCACACCCTGAGCATCATTTTATATCAAAAAAAAAAGAAAAAGAAAAAAGAATGCAATAAAAAAGATCCTTGGGTGAAAACCTTTTTGAGGCGCCCAAGGCAGATGGTAGGAGTGAAAACCTCATTGAGGCGCTCCTGCCGTCTCTCTGAAAAAATGGGAATAAAAAGATCCTTAGGTGAAAACCTTTTCGAGGCGCCCAAGGCAGATGGTAGGGATGAAAAACTCATTGAGGCACCCCTGCTGTCTCTTAAAAAAAAAAAAAAAAAAGAGAAAAAAGAAAGAAAAAAGAGAAAAAAAAGAAAAAAGACAAGCTGATCTCTAAAAGTGTTGTAGGTTGTAGGAACACAACGCACTAAAGGAGGCCTCTCAACTTAAGGACAAGGGTCCCTATCAAGCTACCAGGAAATCTCACATACACACCCACCATGAACAATCATTTTTTAAATGTTTGGACACAATCGGGTCATGGTTCAGCCTTCTACAGGAAGCTATAGGACTTTCTACAGGAAGTTTTGTATTTCTACAAGAAACATCCTGTAGAGCTTTTGGACGGGCTAGAATCGACTGCAGAGAAGGATTTGGAGCTTGAAGTCCATTGAGGAGGCATGCAACCACCCTTTTCTTCCATCCTCCACTAGTTTCACCTCCTTTCACCGCCATCACTCTCATTTGGGCAAACATACCTGCACATGCATACCAGAACTCTGTTTTTCAAATTAGAAAATTTGATTTTTTTCAAAATAAAAAAAAAGGCCTTATAAGGCTCGCGCACTTCACCTGTCTAGGCGACCTCAAGACCCTTCACTTGTGAACGTGACTCCAATTATTTCGGCATGCACCCCAGAAGGAGAAACGACTACATGATGTCCTACAGGAATCCTATAGCAACTGATCCAACTAGAGCACCTACCATGAAGACACCAGCAACTTGCAGAATCGGTGCATGCATTTTTTGCCACCAGAGAAATGGGTCTCAAAATCTCATAGCCAGTAGCAGCCAATGACGAGGAGCTCCAGCACTTGAGCATGATGCAGCAACACGCAAATCCAACATCCCTCGTCCCAAAACCTGAAAAAACCCACGTCCACGGCTGCACAGGTAAGTGCCTAACCTTATTTCGTCAAATTACATAAGCTATACTCTGAATATGCATGACTGTGAGAATGGACGAATTGAACAAGGCTAGTTTCCATTCAACTAGCCACCACAGCCAGTCAAGCGGCCTCGTAGGATCCGAATTGGATCGGTTATGCCGAAAAGTTGGATAATTGACACGTGGGAAGTGTCCAGTCGGGGAGAAGCGGCGGTATGACAAGAATGGCAGCGATAAATGCAGAGGAAAGAATTCGACGGTTAGGGGCACGCTGGGGAATGATAGTAATGATGTCAGCCAACGGATCAACGGGGACAACTCACTCCCGCGCCATGAATTCCACAGTAATTCAAAATCGGCTGGTTGATACTTATGATGCACTACAGTCATTTATGCTCACAACCATTTTGCAGCCGAATATGCGTCCTCCTCCTCTGCAAGTTGTTAGCCCAAGTTTTCGATCTGTTCAAACGTCTTGCAACCGCTCAGACTGGTCCTACGCTACTATAACCTCCTCCAGAAGTCGAGAACAATTTCTACAGGACGCTGCGCTACAGGAAACACAGCATTAGAAGCAGCGCAGACTGTTCACGTCGAGGGTGGAAAATTTCAACGAGGTAGGCAGAATTTAAGTTTCCCATGCAAATAATTCCAAAGGTGGTGAATTCGACGTATTGAGGGGGGTAGAGAAATGTGAATGCAATTTTGTCTGAAGTTTTTTTATATCGCTGCTGAAATTGTCTTCGTGATCTGCATGCGAGATTTCCTCCACACTTGAATGAAAAATCCCTCCTGTAGAAATTGAGACACTGTCGAAACACCGGTAAAAATTGTAAATTTTATACGACTGTGTGTATAATGGAGACGTAGCTCTGCGCTCTATGTGAAAAATCCCGAAGTTCTCCTTCTGTATATGTGAGCAGGCAAGTTCAACATAGGGTAATTGACCAAAGATATCTTTTTTACGCTCTGAGAAGGAAATCCACCCAAAATTCCCAGTCTGCGTGAAAATGCGAGCAAACACAAAGTTTTACCATGCTGGGAGGGTTCATTCGGAAAGAACCTTCAGACTCCAAGAAATTACGGGAAACCCCTGAAGTGGTGGACTTGTTTTCCCGTGCACAATGGATGTCATTTTGTGACAAGCTTCAAGGTCACGATGATGAAATTACGGAAGAATTCCTCCGGTCCCTAAAGCCGAAGTCAAAGACATTGGCTGTTGTCAACTTCAGAGGACTGACCCTCAGACTCACCCGACAGCTCATCAGCAGGGTAACTGATCTTCCTATGGGGGTGCCCTGGGATAAGGAGGAGAGGAAGTTGGGTCAGAAAGCTAAAAAAGAATTCTTCTTGCCAGAAGAACAATTCTCAGAAGACAAGAACGGAGTTCGGAGGACTAGCCTACAACCGTTTTGGAGTGAAGTCAGCCTCCAAATTGTGAAGTATATTACGTGTGAGGGGCGATTTAGCATCATATATGGCTATCATTTTCGGCTGCTCACAAAACTCAGACACCACATGGACCTACCCTCAGAGCAAAAATTGAGCACTCCTTATTTCCTCCTGTAGTCCATGACTGAATGTGCCACCAAACTCAGAGAGGGGACACCAGACCAGCTAGCCCATCATGGGCTTATTAAGCTCCTCGTGGAAGATGCACTCCACATTTTCACTGTCCCTCTCTCCTGGGAAATTTTCTAGAATATGTCAAAGGATGATGACATCCGAGTCTTGGTCGAGGAGCTCAGCTCCTCTAGCAGTGAGGAGAAGGAGCATACTCAGGCAGAGAAGAAGGTTAAAAAACAAGAAACCCCTAGCAAAACACTAAAGAAAGAACAAAGAGGAACACCTGCCAAAACAGGGGATGATGAAATTGCACCGACACCTAGGAAGAAAAGACTACAGAGCAGGGCAAAATGGACTGATAAAGTCCAAGTCAGTAAGGGCACCCCTAAGGCAACCTCAGCCAAGATAAAAGGAAAAGTCCCCTTAGCCAAGTAGGCTAAAACAGTGCCCTCGGCTTCTACAGAAAAGCAGCAGAGTATTTCTACAAGAAAGGTGAAAACGGCTTCTACAGGAAGCCAGAAAGCAACCACTACATGACTTTCTACAGGAAGTCCGAAAGAAGGACAACAAAAGGAGAAGTCAGCTGAAATCCTAGCTAGGGAGGCAGCAGCTGTGTTGGCCACCCTAAGTACCTCTCCCAAGCCAAAAGAGAAACGAAAGAGGGAGACTCCTATGTATTTCAAAGCAAGAAGGAGTGTAAGGATTAATACTGGCAGACCCCAACCTCCATCAAAATAACCGATCACCATCGTGGATACCCCTACCACACTAAAGGATAAATCCCCCTTCAAGGCATCCATCACTTATGAGCGGGGGAGCCCAAAAACATCATCATGGAGGGACAGAATGGAAAAATTGAGCTCAGAAGCCTCTCTACAGGATGTTGAGGCTATTCTATAGGAAACTTTGGCTAGGCTGAAAGAAACTGAGCAGATGGAGGAGAGAGAAGCCAACTCACCGCAGGAGGAGGAGGGAGCAGCCAAGTCACCATAGAAGGAGGAGAAGGCCGATGTTATCATGGAACCAAGCCCCCAGCCCAACTTGGGCTCTTATTATAACTTTTTGGAGGCCAACAGAATTATTCCTCAAAAGTTCACGGTGCCACTGTTTCTAGCACTAGAGGAAGAAAGAGTACGAACCCATACTTGGATGAGGATCGCTAAATCAAAGGGGGTAGCAGATATAGGACCTCTTGAGGAAAGGCTCAAGGAAACACAAAGGGAGTTGGCAAGAGTAAGGCTTGTGGAAAGCTCCCAACAAGCCAAGTTAAGAGGAGAGAATGAGTTTCTCAGACAACAGCTCCAGCTGCAGGGACAGAGGAAAGGAGAGGACATGGCAACCAAGGATCCCTCAGTAGAGCCTGAAGGAAAAGAAGAGATGCAAGCTAATCTTAAGGAACTTAACCAGCAACTACAAGAAAGGGAATTGCAGGCAGATATGGAGATACAATCCCTGAAGCAGTAGATGCAAGAAAAGGAGGCACAACTGGCCTGCATGGCCAGTTGGGAAATGGAAGCTCTGCAATGTAGGCAGCTGACCAAATGCTATGGCCTGTACCTAAGGGAGTAGTGGTTGCAGTTCCAAATCAACACGTTGGCACAAAGGGGTATCTCCCACATCCAAAACCCCCAACAATTCATGGATTTATGCAACACCAGTTCATCAGAAGATAAGGCCAAGCTTTTAGAGTTTTACCTCCATAACTTGGCCCTTCCAAACATCACTTTGTGGGAGCCCAACACAGCAGTAGCGGATATGTAGCTGATGGCAATGACCTCATGGTTAAACCACGAAGAGAAGAGAGCAGCTGAGGTCAAGAATGTCATGGACCAAGAGTTACATGAACCACTGCTGATTAGAGCAGAGCCAGGGGACCCCACAACGTTGATATCCACTCACCAGCACTTAGCAACCAACTCTCAGGTTTTATTAGAATACATGGATCGTCAGGCCCAGACCATAACACACTTCGAGGATATGGAGCGATTATTATGGGACAGTTGTGTTCATGCTTGCTCCCGTAGGTGGAACACATTGTCCCACAGCCTCAAAATCCGAGAATATCATACTCCAACTCGGATGAGGGAGGCTTTGGCATGGGTACCTCTCTACAAGAAGTATATGCAGAACCTCCAAGCCAATTGGATAGGCCTCAAGCTAAGTCCACCCTTGCTGTTGGGATTATTAGAGGGAGGCACAGAAGAGGAGGAGCATAAGCAGTGGGAAGAGGTGGAAAGGAAGGCCGAATTCCATGACAGTGTGGAGGACACTACTTCAGAAGCCTGGGATGTGAGAGTGGCGATTAAAGCAATGAAAGACGAGGAGCTGGACTAGTTGCTCAGAGGATGAGCAACCCTTTTAGCAGGGGGGTGATGATGAGCCCCAAATTTGGTAACTTGTTGGGCTCATTTGGCCTAATTATCCGTGTTCAGTCCTTGAATCCTTCATTTTTCATAGCTTATGCATTATTTTTCAGTATGTTTATGTCATTTGTACAAATAAGGGTAGTCACTCTTCCTAGGTGGCTAACACGTGCTTATTTCATGTTTTTTGACACATGTTGGAGCAAAATCGAGCAATCATGGGCTAAAAGACAGCCAAGCCTGAGGTGAGGATTCATAGGGGGGTTGTCTATGGCATTAAATAGCCCTTCCTTGGGATCTTCACCCCCAACTCTGAGCTCCAAAGACCACCAAAACCGAATCCAAAAGGCAACCAAGCAGATTTTAGAAGGGATTGTCTAACTCACAGATTAGATAGCCAAGTTCCACAGATTGAGGAGGCCAGCTCGGTCCCTCGTGATGTATAAATTTTGAGGGCTCAGCCTTCGTAAGGAACTTTTGAAACTATTGTGTATTTTGCACCTTAGTGCTGCCAGTCATATTTTGTTCTTTTGTAGCCATTTTTGGCATCACTCTTATGATTATTTTTTGGTAATGAGAAGCAGTTCGATTTCCTATCAAATCTGGGTTTTCATAGGAGCCATAGCTCTCAGGGTTGGGCCCAACCTGAGAGCCTAGGGCCTCCTTTCTGTACTGTTACTTTTCCTTTACGTATCATTGTTTCCCTTAATGCATTTGAACATATTTCTGTTAGGCAAATTTAGTAATGTTGCTTGGATAGATCATTGTTTATGAATGACATTGCTTTAGCTATTTTGGTAGGATAATAACAGAAAAATCTTCAAAGAAAAGGGACAACCACACTCCCGGTTTCACCTCGTCCTTATTGGATTAGGGGCTGGAATTGAGGAAACAGTGTTGGCCCAACAAAAACACTAGTTTGCTTGACCATGCAATCCTTAGTGTATTGTTTTCATTTGCAGAAATCAGTTATGGGTTTGGACATCTAAAATGTTTTTTTTCATAGTTGATGTACATGGTTTACTTCCCAAATAAAGTTGTTGTTCATTCATGTTGTTGATGGTTAGACTAGATTAGCTCAAGATTTGATCATTTGCAAGACTTTGTTGATTTGGTCAAAATACACCATGCAGGGCATCTCCGCCGCTCTTTCATCCACCCAAAGCATCATCTGAGCCACCTGTTATGTCTCCTAACTGAGTTCCTTGTCTCCCATCTGCCCTTTTGTCCACGTAACCCTACCTTCTTGCTCAATCATTGCCTTAGCCTTCTTCAAGCCAAGTCAGCCTTCTACACCTCCTCACCACTCCATCCACCAGTCCTTAGGCCACTTTAGACCCCTATCCTACCTCCAGATCCATCCATGCACGTTCCCTCACTAATCCACCTCTAGAAACTAATTTTCAAACATCCTGTAGAAATTTCTGAACATCCTGTAGAAATTCCTGAACATCCTGTAGAACCCCTGCATACTTCCTATAGAAGCTCACAAATGAGGTTTCTTGATAGCCAAACTTTATGAAACTCTCTGGAAGATTGTTAGGGACTCCTTAGACCCTCTTTGAACCTTTCCAACCATTTCCAAGCATTTCTCCTCCTTGATCCACCCCTGCACAGTAAAGCACAGTTCAAGCACATGCATGAGAAAATTGACAACGTAATCAAAAATAAAAAAAGATGTTTTCTCAAGACAAAGGTAGTCTAAACACATGTATTTCACCTTCATAAAAGTAATGGCATATCTTTCAGTAATTTTCACTCTCATCTTTGCATCAGTAGGACTAGCTGGTAGAATTAGGGTTTGCTAGGGTTTGCGCTTTCCTTCAGTTTTTCAATCTCTTTTCGCAAATAGATTAGCTTCCTTTGAGATAGCTTTCATCCATCAATTAGAAAGCTTCTTCTAATAGCTCATAGAAGTTGGCTAAAGCCCCTAGTGGACTTGTGCCAACTAACCAAGTACCTGTGCATACAACGCCATCACTTCCAAGTTTGTTACGAACGACCGGGTTGATAAAAGTAAGGAAGGGAGTCCCAAGAGTTGCAGCATTATTGCTGCAATACTGGAGCTCACCATCTGGTAGAGAACACAACAAACTGATGCACTTATCTTCATCTGAAATTTTAATATCAATAGATGATAACTGACTTACCACAGTATTAAACACATTCAGATGCTCTGTCACCGAGTCTCCATCTTTCATCCTCAGGTTATACAACTTTTTCTACAAGAATAGTTTACTCACCAAAGAATTAGATTGGTACAAAGTCCCTAACTTTTCCCACAAAGCCTTTGCCATAGCTTCCTCTGATACATTCATCAATACTGAATCTGAGACACACAATTGTATTGTGCTCTTTTCCTTCCAATCCAACTTCTTCCATTCTTCATCAGTCACTCCCGTTGGTTTAGTACCCGGATCTACCATGATCCACTGATCTTTATCCACCAACAG
>APFE031046173.1:100210-134282 GCA_000404065.3 Pinus taeda
AGTTTCCACAACTCAAAAATCTAACCATTGAACTTCTCAATCTCTATCTTTCCACTGCTCACCATCTTCTTTCACCACCAGAATCGATCTCGCAGATCTCCCACTGAACAAGGTCTACCACAGGCCTGAGCAAAACCCCTCAGCAACAAATGCATCCCCTTGAAGCCAAAACAACTCTGATACCAAATATAGGTTTTAACCCCATACAGAAATTACCTGCATATGAATGCTAAATCACAGGAAAATAAAAATGTGAGAGCATAACACATAAAACACATATGCACAGATATTTCCCACTGGATCCCAAAACCGGGACTACCAGCTTGATTTTTCATTATGTTCCTTTCAATTTTACAATACATATTTATACATGCCGAAGCATCCAATAAAATGTACCAAAAACCATCACGTCCAAAACCATGGACTGAAAAACCATAGGTAGGTTCGCCCAACCTAATATAGGGTCCAAAAAAAAATTTCCCAGGGCACTGCCCTGGACCCCAAAGAGGGGGGCTACCCACCCCCCTCAATCACCATAGACAGGGGGGCCTGCCGCCCCCCTGCTGCGCAATTGGCGCAATGAAGGGGGAGCTCCACCCCCCCTCTAACCCCCTGGTTCAGTACGTAGATTAGTTGTGGAAATAATATAACACAACCCAACAGTACAACTTTTCCTCATGTGAAACTTCCCTTTCCACATTAATAATGGAATCTGTGGTTCCACCTTTGCCAATCTTCTTGTCCTCTTATTGCATGTGTGTGGGACGACGAGTTGGATGTAAAGTCCAACAATAAGAGACAACATATCCCTTCTTTCGGCAAAAAGTGCAAATCTTATGCACCATCTTGGAAGGTAGTCCTTACTTCATCTGTTCGATGTATGCTTTCTTCCTCATCCAACATCTCGAAACATGATGATTAAATTGACCACAATATGTATAAGGAAACTTTCTTCCATTAACGCATGTAAAATTATCATACCTTGTGGAAACACAATCAAATCGGAGTAGATTTATACCTCTTATGCTTTTTTGTGTGTTCAACTAGAACAGGCTTTAGCTTTCAATTGCAGACTAACATCATCATTCTTGTCTTGAAAATTGCCTAACATTGCATGCTTGCCATAAGCTGTATGTCTACCATCTTCTTGATGCAAAAGAGGATTAAAGCAATGGCAATCATCTTTGAAACAAATTTGACATATTTGTCTCATGGAACTTGGGACAAAATTTCTCTTTGAGTTAGCCTCATATGCCTTCATGGCTTTTTAGTTTTTGCCATTAGATTGCACATAACCCAGTCCAAGATTCTTGGATTGTTCCTCAATGGAAATAGGTTCAATCATGCCTTGTCCATGCTTTCCTAATCCTTTGTATTCATAACCCATCTTAATCATGAGCTTGGATCCTATTCCCCTTGTACGCTTTTTGAAAGATCCTACACATCTTTCTGAAGAGGAAAATGAAGACAAATCAGAATGGATTACATCTTTCTCAAGCATGTTCTTGGTCAAAGCCTCTTTGGCTTGCTGAAGCTGCAACTCCATATCATGCAATCTTTGAAGGAGTTCTTCCTTCTCCTGCTTCATGACCAATAATTTCTCATGAAGCACTGTGCTTTCTCTTCTATCCTCAAACAGGATCTGCACCATGTCCTTTAATACAAAGAATTCATGCTTCATATCCTCATCGAAGAACCTTTTGAAGGAGAAATATTCACTTGATGAAGTTGTCGTTATAATAACAATGAACAAATTAACTTCAACAATGTGCTTAAAGCTTTTCAAAACAAGTGACAAATCTTTTTACCCAGATGTCTCTATAACCATCACATTCAGGGAGCCAACAACACACAATCAAGTGAACATCATGTTCAAGCAACCATCAGCAAATCAACTCAAGTGAAATTCTTGTAGTGATTTTGAGGACCTTTGGGGTAAGGAAAATATTTGTTATTCCTTTTTGTCTTCTCCAAGACTTAGCTAATCAGTGGTTATTCCTAATCTTCCGCAAACTCAAACAACATGCAGTTTGAAAAATAGTAAAGCAAGCAATCTTCAACACTGCTTAAAACACCTTTCCAGCTTTACAATCAAGCTATTTGTTATGAGTGACAGCTTCTGTTGAGGCTCTTGAGAGGGAATCTGAAGGTGGAGATAATGGCACCCTGGCTTCTCTCGTTCTCTAGTCAAATGTCCTTCCCCTCTCTGAAGTTTCAACCTAGTGAGCATCAAAACTTGCAAGACAGTCAAAATATCCTTACACAAAGATTGACTGAAAAGAGCATTTATCTACTTTGCAATTGTATAACAAGAGCATTTCCAAGGCTACCTGGCTCATTTCAGGCTCTATCTAAAATTTATTTGACAGCTTTTGATACAGAGAAACAACAACGTAGCTCTGATACCTACTTGATCTGAATTTGAAACTACTTGAAATTCTTAGCAAGATATTCAATTCAGTAAATATACATGTTAACATGATTTACTTGTCTTGCAGTTAAAAACAAATGAAAATTTTAGCTATTTATGACCCATTTAAGTATAGTAGAATTATTTTCTTTTTCTGTCTAACACACTAAAATAGATTTGTTCTGTAAAATAACTCAGCCTTAGATGTAAAAGAAGTTGATGAAATAGTTCACCCCTCCTGGGCTACATCTGCTGGGTGAAAGGCTCCCAAATGGGCATGTCCTTACTTTGATTAAGAGCTCAAATTGATTGTACAGCTGAATACAAGCCTTAACAGGTGAAATGGACTGTAAAAATAGATTCAGAACACTCAAATTAGTCAGGAATGACTACTAGTTCTCATCCAATGGGTACCTGCAACCCTATACAGCTCCCACAATACTGGGCCCTAGTGGCTCCTAGAAATTCCATAGAAAAAAATCACCTACAAATGACCTCTAATTGCTCTCTAGCATATGCCAATGGCTTCAACATCATCTGATTACTCAAAATAAAAATAAAAATAAAAATCTTCCAAAATGGACATTCCTAGCCAAAGTTATGGCTCATTAAAGTTTATGATAGTCCGCCCTAGAAAAACTCCAGTTAACTTTAGTTGAAGGTCAGATAGGCCTGCTAAATATGGCGGGCCCACCAATTTTGGCGCATCTTCCAAGTCTGCCACCAATTGAACTACAACTTAACGGTTTGTTAACTATTTGAATGTTAATGCATTTATGGAACTGGTTGTCTGCTCCGGAGTTTGTGCCAAACTGTTTGGTTGGAGTGACCATTAACTCGGTGGTTCTGCATTATTTGTGGAATGTGACCACATTCAAACATTAAACAGTGAACGTTACCCATTTTAGTGATGGCGGTTATGTGTTAGGACCCTTTGTTCCGGGTGGAGGTCAAATGTATGGGGGGTTGGCCCTTAGGGGGTGGCCCCCTTCATTTCTCGCCCAAATTGGATTTAAAGTTCTTTAATGTTTTGTTCCACCAACATCTCAACTACCAACTCTTTGGCGTATTGGTAAACCATAGTGTTGGTATATCATAGGTCGTGTGTTCAAACCTCAACCCAACCAAAATCTTAAACATATGCACCCATTATGATGATGTCACCTTGCTACGTGGTGGCTTCTAGGCCTCCGACGTGGTAGCCTACCATTTGTTGCCCACAACAGAATATTCTTGGAATATTCTAAGGAATATTCTATGGAATATTCTATTTTAATTTGTTTTGTTGAAAAAATTCAAAATTTCAATGTTATTGGGCAATTCTTCTTTTTGGTATAACTTCCTCATACGGAGATCCTTTTCCGAACCGTTCATGGCACTAGAATTAGGAGGATGACGCCTATTCGGTCATTCAGGTTTCAACCCAATCTGAGGACTTTCAAATTTGAGCATTTTCGATACTTCGACTTGAGCTCCTGATTAGTCACAATGTTAGGATTTAATATATTAAATCTTGACATTAACATTATAAACATTAACATTAACACATTTATATTATAAAACCCTAACATTATAGAACCCAATATTATAAACTATAGTATTAATATTGTAAACCTTAATATTAATATTATAAAGCCTAAGGTTAATATTAAAACCTAGGATTACAAACACTAAGATTAATATTATAAACTCTAACATTAATATTAAACCCAGGACTAATATTATAAATCATAGGATTAATATTACAAATATTAGGATTAATATTATAAACCCTAGGATTAATATATTTTTTTTGTAAATAAAAACCTTCTGTTAACTCCAAATGCTAATATTTACATAGTTATTCCAAATGATTCTATTGGTCTCACCCTGACTAGGTTTGTTTACCATCACTATCCAACCATGACAGACATTCAAAAAATACATAAAATAATCGACCATATCTGTAGAGGCCAAAGATCCCAAAAAAATGAAAAAACTAACACAAAACTAGTGGACATACTCAGTCATCGGAAGTGATATAAGCTATATTATCTGGCCGATGGTATTGGCAGTTGACATATTGCTCTAGTTGGGTCATCTACACTTCTAACTACTTTAGTTTTTCTAAGATGTTGGTGTTTCCATGTCACACCACCACTACTCATGCTCACAGATGACACTAAAAGTATTGTATTTGGGTCAAAGCTACCAACATAGATTTGTGCTCCTCCCTACGGTTTTTCTAGTAATTCTCTAATTTCATTTTAATGGACTGCCACAGTTGAGTTGGAGTGGCATGAGGGAGTTTTCCACCCGTCCTCTACAATAGATAATCACCTCTATGAAGGGATGAAGCACATACCCTTTCTCTCCTACTTAGGCCAACAACAATAGACTCCTTAACTTGACGATGACCAATGGGCGTAGTCTCAAGGGCTTTGCCTCTATGATTGTTACCTAGGCAGGAGCTTCATCTCAGTGTCATGGAGAATGTGAGCAGAGATGGGGCTTCTAATGACGCCACTCACAATGCACCCCAAAACAACACCAAACATGAAGAGATATTATTTCTTCCCACATATGTGAACCTCCCTTGCACCATCAATGGCACCACACCAAAATTATACAAAGTTCATGCACTTCTACTCGAGAACTGTGTGAATTACTCTAGAGACCCTAAAACCTGAGCAGAACTCTTCCATGAATTGGTCGAGTTCAAACCATAGTTAAAGCCCCTTGTCAAGGCCAACCAAGTCACATCCATAATTTGGACCACCAACTATGGGTTCAACGTCCAAGAGTCACACCACCCTCGTAGAAAATATTATAACCCACAAATAGGTACTAACCAAATACTGACCACTAATTCACTATAAAACTTAGAGACATGAAAAATAAGGATTTGATGACACTAAATCTAAATGAACTTCCCACCCTATAGCTTCCCCTACTGCGCTATTTCAAATTCAAATTCATCCTAGGGGACAAAAGTCTAAACAACACACAATCTATGAAAATTACTAGACCACAACAAAAAATAGTTAGAAGCATAATTACCTAATAGTTTTGGTGGTTGTTAGAGGGAATGCAAGGGAGGGTGTGCAATGGCATTGCACTCGCCTTGCTTTTATGAACTATCATCTCCCCAATTGCCTAGAAATTATAGTGCTTCTCCCCTTCAAACCTCTAGTAGCTTCTAGAGGACTGGAAGTTATGCACTCAACATTAACCTCTCTCCCATTCCCTATACTACAAACATGAAATTGCCATAATGAGACTCATATTTCATCTTATGAAGCAACTGAGCCACCTGCAAATGAATAAATTCCCTCCTCCCCTAATGGTTGTGTTCACATGAATACAGTGGTGCATGTATTGTCATAGATCTAAATTCCTTCTCACACGCATGTTTAGTCTTTAGGGATGCCAAACATAGCTCTAAATGGGCTCAATATGTCCACCCCCATCGTGGAACCCTGGGATTAATATTATAAACCCTAATATTACACCCTAATTTTGAAATGTTGCAATGTGACATTGAATAAATTGCAATGTAATGTAACATTGTGGCAATGACTGTAACATTGATTTTCACATTACGACAATGCTTGTGACATTCAAAATATTTTTGTACTAGTCCAGCATCACAATATTAAACCCCAATATTAAAGCAAATATTATAGGCCCCAATATTTTAAAAACGAAGATTAATATTATAAACCTAATATTATAAACCCTATGATTAATATTTTTAAATTGTAAAACCATAATATTATAAGAATCAATAATATAAACCATAATTTTACTATTATAAACCCTAAGAGTAATATTCAACCCTATCACTAATATTACAAACCTTAATATTAATTACAAACCCTAGGATTAATATTATAAACCCTAGGATTAATATTAAACTCGATATTATAAACCCTAATATTATGCGCTAATTTTAAATGTCAATGTGCGACATTGAATAAATTACAATGTAATGTAACATTGCAACAATAATTATTGGATTGACTTCCTTATTGAGGCAACGCTTTCCATAATGCAATGTTGGATAGATTTATGTACCATTCCAAATCACGATATTAAATCCTAATATTAAACCAAATATTATACACCCTAAGATTAATATTATACACCCTAGGATTAATATTGTTTTCCACAGAAGAAGAAAAAAACACTCAAATTTCTATTAATATAAATAAAAATTACACTTTGGAAACATATCTATTGTGTATGCAATTGATATCCAATAAGAGGATGAATAAAAAAACATGACAAGAAGCTGATAAAAAACATTTGTGGACATCAAGCACAATTCCTTAGAAAAAGAAAATAACAAAATATGTACAAAGAGTTAATATCGACTATTTCAAAGTTTTTCTCTTTTTCCTTTTTGTTTGTGCACTTTTTACTAGCCATTGAAATTTCGTTCAATATCAACCAATGCCAAATCTAGCCTTTCATGAATAGTGTCATTGTCAGAATCTGAACATTCTAATACGTGCTCTTTTGGGTCCACCAACTCCATCCTATGTCATAGAGTCTTCAAGATCCTTTTCCACCTAATACACTAAATTTGTGGTTGGTTGTGTCATGGCACCCCCTTCTTGGGTATCATCCTATAAGACTATTCCACTAGTACCTTCTTAGTTTGGGTTACTTTCATTTTTGTCTTCTTCATGCTCATACGATATTTCTTCATAGAACTGCCATCCTTTTGATATGTTTGATGGTCTTTGGTTCTTTTTGGGGTTCTCCTTTTCCAAAGAGCATGAATGTTGTAAATTTCTTGTTTGATGACAAATTCAGCATCTAAGTGTCGTATTTTCATAGTCTAAAACTTGTGACCAACAAAATTTTTAGTTATTCAAAATTATATGATCTTGCAGTCATTTGTTAAGATCGATATCCACACATACATAGCATATGTGAAGATATCATTTTCTTCTCTTTCCACATCCACTTTTTTTAATTACCCAGTGAATTTTCGATATCTTCAAGGACTTTGTGGTGCCAAAATGGGAGTGGGAGAGTTGGGAGTCTAACCCGAATTGGCATTTTGGAAACCACCATATAGTTTTCATAAAACTTAGGGAACAAAGGAGTAGTGAACAATCCGACTCTTCCCAAAAAGTAGGGCCCTACATTTAAATCATAGTCCATGTTCTTCTATGTTTCAACTAAATTATAAACAAAATTTTGCAGCATTAAAACATTTCAAAATCAAGGGGTCCATGTAGATGAAATCAATTGAGTGAGTGCTTTTGGTTGGATCCAACAACCATTAAACCTACATATGACAACTTTTGTTTGAAGAACAAAGAACAAGGATTTGACCTCAGGGGGCTTTATTTCCATTGAAGGAATATTTTCCCTTTGTTCCACTATACATGGGCCCGTGATATTTTGAGTCTAATTTCCAAGGGTTGTGAGCTTCATTTGAACTGCTTCTTTAAATGAAATAGAAGGTCCTTTTGAGTAATTTGATTTAGGAACCCCTCCTCATAGCCTTGAATTTGATATAATGGAAAAACTTTTGTGATGTTGTAATCTTACAGGTTTGAGGAATCTCACAAAAATTTCCCATTGTATAGAAGAATTTGATAGCGGGATATTATGCCCCAACAAGATTCAATAAGAAGTTTGTTAGCTAAACCTAAGGGTGAATTATTTATCTAGATGAGCTTGGATACCCCACTAAATATTTTTAAGAAAACCTTAAAAAGGGATGCCCTGCAACATCTTGATATAGTCAAACATATCTCAGATTGATTTACAGAATGTGAAATTGCCATTCTAGAAACAACCTATGTCGATCTAGGACGCAGAGGTTTCCGCAAATTTGCAAAGAAAGAATCTTGTGAGAGAAGCATAAGAGGAGATTAATGAGGGGGGTCTTTCAAACCCAACAAAAAATAGATACTCCTATTATAGCACAAGGCTACCACACTCTAAAATAACAATCCAAAGCAAATTACAAAAATAAAGGGTAGTGCAAAAGAGATACTACAACATAAGAATTCAGTCAGCTTGATGAAAGAATATAGTTCCTTGCAGTGAATAGGCTCCTAAAAGCAATTGTGAAAATATGTTCACCAGTAGCTCTGAAGGCGCAGGGACATCACGACCAATATAGAAAAATCATTGAAACTCAATGCAAGCCTATAAAACAATAGGATGAGACAAAGATTTTCCCTTAACCCCTACAACAGCGCCATGAGAGGATTCATCAAGAGAGGGATCCCTCATCTATAGATCACATGTAATTTCCTCCTCTTCACCCTAAGATTAATATATTAAATCCTAAGTTTAATATATTGAATCTTAACATTAAAATATAAACCTTAATATTATAAACCCTATGAATAATATATTAAACCCTAGGATTCTAAACCTTGAGATTAATATTTAAACCCTAGGATTAATATTAGAAACACTAATATAATAAATCCTAATATTAAACCCCAATTTTTTATTATTGCATTGTGACATTGAATAAATTACAATATAATGTAACATTGTGACAATGATTGTCATATTGATCATCGCATTCAAACAAAGTTTGTCATAATGTGACGTTGGATAGATTTATGTACCATTATAATGTCATAGTATTAAACAAAATATTACAAACTGTAATATTATAAAACTCAATATTAATCCTTAAGATTAATATTATAAACCCTAATATTATAAACTCTAAGTTTAATATACTAAATCCTAATATTAATATTATAAACCCTAGGATTAATATTAAACCCTAAGATTATAAACTCTAATATTAATACATTAATATTATAAAACCCTAATATGATAAAAACCAATATCATAAACATTAATATTAATATTATAAACCCTAATATTAATATTCAAACCTTACTATTAATATTACAAACCTAAGGTTATAGACCCTAGTAATAATATTATCAACCCTAGAAATTATAATCCTTAAGATTAATATTATAAACCCTAACATGAATACGATAAACAATAGGATTAATATTTAACCCTAGTACAAAAAATTATAAACCATAGGATTATAAAAAATAGGATTGATCTTATAAACCATAAGATTAGTATTATACAACCTAGTATTAATATTGAATCCTAAGACTAATATTATAAATTGTAGTATTAATGTTACAAATCCTAACATTATAAACCCTATAAATAATATTATCAACCTTACAATTATAAGACTTAGGATTAATATTATAAACCTTAATATTAATGTTATAAACCATAGGATTAATATAAAACTCTATGATAAATACTATAAACCCGTATACTTAAACATTATAAACCCTAGACTAAATCCTAGATTACTTAAGCTTCTAGATTGTCCTTAAATTAGTTAAACTTCCTAAAGGTCCTTAAATTATTTATCTGATATTCAACATTCATCTTACTTCATGCGTGAAGTGGGTTGATCTACTATTTTCAGTTTATTATATGCATGTCGAGTTAGTGTTATAAAATAACTTTGAAAATCATGTCCTGGTTGGCACATAAGCTTAACCTATAAACATTATAAGCCTTATACTAATATAATTTTAAAAAACAATCCACCAGTGCATAAATAAGTTCGGATACCTTAGTCGAGGAGTTTTTTAGTCATATTTAGAGATATAGTATGTTGGGTCACTAATTTGTCATCATTCTCACTTGTCTTTTCCATCCATTAAGCCATTACTTCCAACCATCCACTGCACCATTTCACTCACTTGCTAGCATTTTTACCATAATTCTTCATGGGTGACTCTATATGTCTAAGTGGTTAATTAACATCATTTTCATTCATTTTTAATAGATTAAGAAGAATTATGCATGGTTTACTAATGACAGTTTGGCCAATTCAAGTTTCTGGAACTCAGTCAAGTTTCGTAGTTGTCTCCACTTTTAAGGTAGTAGCACCATTCTAGAAGGAAATCCGACACTTGGAATTGGTTTCTTGAAGCTCCAATATGGATTCATATTGGTCAAATTCCACCCAACTTGCATGTGTGGACCTCCAACAAGAGATTAAAGAGAAAATGCAATAGTTTTGACCAGTCAACTTCAAACGTGTTTTCTTAGCAAATGAAAATGAATTTTGGAAAATGAAAACATGGGTTTTTTTTCAGCATGAGCCTAGTTAGGTTTATTGTGAGAAGTTTCACAAGGCAAGCTAGGTTTCACTAGTTGGATCTTTCATAATTTTAAATGTATTATGAAACAGAAGAAATTTAAGATTCAGTAGAAAGTAAGAAGCAATAAAGGATTATTTAATTTGACTTCAGCAGAAAACATATAAATTACTAATAGCCAAAATAGGGCATATTTCATAACATATCCTATTCATCACAATTTATGTTATGTAATTAATCTTTTCAGAAATGACAGAGAAAAGAGACAATGATTAAACATATGAATAGAAGAAAAGCATCACCAATTCGTACACCACATGAATCCTGTGAAGAATGTCCTTCTATTATTGATGCTTCCAGCAACTTATAAAATTACAATTCACAGAGGAAATTATATTCAACAATCAACCTGTAATACTTATGAATATGAAGTATTTATAAATTAATTTACAAAATATCCTAAGATCTTTTGCTAAACTAATATCAAATCCCCAAAAATTATTTTTTTTACAAAAGTATTCTCCAATAATCTTTGGAAAAATCTGAATAAAAATTATTACAAACAATATCTACCAAAAACATGTAGATATTTCCCAAAATACAACTAAGTAATAGGAAGTCTATATTATTTATGATCTTATGTTCAACCTTTAAAGTGAATTGTTGCTGACTGTGGCTATCTTTGGAGAAATCCTACATAATAAACTAAAGATAAGATAATATTTCTAATTTTCCTACTATAAACTTTGAATTGTGTGCAAGTATTGTGCATTCAAATCTAGAATTAGTTTAGTCACTGCTAGAAATGTGTTGTTTCTGGGCATTTTGGTGGTGACTGGGCCTTTGAATGAGCAATGTTGTTTGTCTTGCTAGTAGATGTTTGTGTTGTCCCTCTTTCTACTGCATTCGATCCTGAAATGTTGTGCTTAATATGCATTTTTGTCCCTGTTTATCTTGCTACTGTCATGTGCATTATCTTATCCAACATCTTTTAAATACTTTGTTTTGTCACAAAATATTTGGATTTAAATAATATATTTAAATTAATGTTTCTTAATATTTAAATGAAATT
Organism: Pinus taeda; assembly: GCA_000404065.3. Lineage (NCBI taxonomy): Eukaryota > Viridiplantae > Streptophyta > Pinopsida > Pinales > Pinaceae > Pinus > Pinus taeda. The sequence goes on from APFE031046173.1 coordinate 111,810, forward strand.
CATAATTCAAAGTATTTATTAGAATGATTTATAAATCCATCATTTTTTTGAATCCATATACTATTTCAAAAATCCTTGGGTTGTTTTCAAAAACCATGTCTTGTTTCTCCTTTTACCTTCCCCTGTAAAAACAAAAATATATTGCTTAAAAACGCATTTTTACTTGAAGCTTCCTATTTTTCGTCACCTTTACATTACTTTCATGAACATACTATTGCAAAATTTCCATTCCTTGCTCTAAAATTTGGTTTCGCTTGATCTCAACCTCACATCCACACAATATTTATTTCATAATCGCATGAAATCCACTCACGTCATATTTAGAAAAGTCAAACCAAAATATTTAATGGATTTCGGAGCGGGGGTGGGCAATAAGAGGTTTAGGGGGAGGGAGTTCCGAAACCATTTGAGGGTGACATTTGTAAATGATAGTAAAAGTGAAAACTACTTTTCAGACCCCCCCCTTGGTTAAATGTCAGAGGGGCTAGGGGGGATCTGAAACATATTCATAACCATAGATTATAATATGCACACATCTCGATGCCTTTAATTTTGGGGGAATTAATTCATGAGTGTTGGGTGGGCCATAGGCCTTGACTTTTGGATTTATAATAAATAAAGGAATTTTCATGTTTTTTAGAGTTTAGATTTATTCATTTAATTTTTGAATTAATTTTAATACTTCAAAATATATGATTTCTCACTTATGCCTTCTTCTTTGTTTTGTGGTACAGACTTCAACTTGCTCTTTCCTTTGACTCAGGAATTGGATTTGAGTGCATGATATATTGTTGAAAAACTACTTCTGAGCTCTTTCTGATTAAAATACCTGCAGTTTGATGATCTAAACATTTACATGGAAAAACCTCCTTAAATCTTGGTACTTTGTGTCTCTTTGGAAATAATTTGTAGGAGGAAATATTATTTACAACATCTCAAGCATTATAGTGATAAGCTATAACAAAGAAAACCTATAAAAATTATAGGACCCTAATAGTGGCTCCATCTAAGAATGGCACTTCTTGATGAAGTGTTAAGAACACCGTAGACTAGTAGCCTAATCCATTAGCCCGATCCCAAATTTTCCATCTGCTCTGTCATAAAAATATCTACAACTGATACTCTTAAATTGAAGTCAAAACCATTGTGGAAACTGAAATCTAAAATACATACTGAACTGAAAGTTATACTGCTATTCGAAATTGAAACTGAAAATACTGCAAAGATTCTTATAGTACTAAGCTTATTGGCACACACCTACTCACTCTAATGTGTTGAAAATCATGTTGAATCAAATAATACAAAAATGCCAATGAAGCCAGTCAAGCAAATGGATACTTAACTGAATTTTTCTCATAATTCTCATGAGAAGGCAAAAAAGATATGGTACTGGAAACCCAAACTACCACTAAAGTTGTTGACCATAATTTATAAACATAAGAACAATCATTTTCCTTGATGACCACAATAGATTGGCTAGAGGATCTTGAAAAACATGAAAAGTTTCATTCTAATGATCTGCAAAAGGACTACCTTCTAAGGGAGAGGGAGTAATTTTTTCACCAATCTTACTATCTTCATTTGAAACAACAAACTCATCCACAATAATAACATCCACAAGTTTCAAGACATCCTGCTCCTCTTCAACAAAATATTCATTATCGGAAACTGGAGGCAGATTCTCAATTAAGGTAGCCACGTCTTGAATAAAAAAAAGGTCTACAAAGTAAGCATGAACATATTCATAAGACAATCTCCATTCCATTCAACCTATAGCCTCCATAAATGCATATGGAATTTGATAAGATTTAAAGCAACATTATTACCTTTCTCATCTTTGAACTCTGGCAAATATGATTTCCAATCTATTTAAGGCATGCGATGCGGAAAGCCGCAGATACTAGATCTATCCATAGGATCATATCTACGATCTATTCTTAAAATCATATTGAAAACAATCAACCAAAATTGATGAAATTAGAGACCTTCACATAGTGGAGTCACCATGAGTGTTCTACAATCTAGATTTTTGACAATGGAGATGCCATGATTGCTTCGAGCTCTGGATACTTTGAACATGGAATTTCCAGGTGAATGATACATCCTTCTTGTATCTGATCACTGTCCGCCATCAGTAATCAAATTTGGAACTTGATACACTTTTCTAGGCTCTTCCCCAATATGGTCACCACTATGTTTTCATTTTGTATTTTTGAGGTTGAGGGAGTAAACACATAGGACAACATCAAAACCACTTTGGAAGCTGGGATGTAGCCCTACCAGCTTTAGAGAGGGATCTCTCTATGAAATTTAGCTATGTTTGGTGTAAATTTTAGGCTAGTTATTACTATACTGATTGTTTTTTATTGGATTGTTTGGTTGATTAAATTGTTATAATTCCATTAAGCTATGGAGTCTAAAGATTAACTGGATCTACATGACACTATGAAGGAGTTTCACAGGGCAAGCTAGGTTGCACTAGTTAGATCTTTCAAAATTTTAAATGGATTATGAAATAGGAGAAATGTGAGATTTAGTAGAAAGTAAAGAGAAATGAAGGATTCCTTAATTTGACTTAAGCAAAAAACATATAAATTACTAACATCCATAATAAGGTGTTCTATATAACATATCCTATTCATCATAGTTTCTATTATGTAATTAAGCTTTTCATAAATGACAGAGAAAAGAGACAATGATTAAAAATATGAATAGAAGAAAAATGTCGCCAATTTGTACACCACATGAATATTGTGAAGAATGTCCTTGTATTATTGATGCTTCCCACAACTTAGAAAATTACAATTCATTGAGGAAATTATATTCAATAATCAACATGTAATACTTCTTAAGATGAAGTATTTATAAATTAACTTACAAAATATCCTGAGATCTTGTGTTAAACTAATATCAAATCCCAAAAAAGGAATTGATATACAAAATATTCTCTAATAATGTTTGGAAAAATCCAAATAAAAATTATTACAAACAATATCTACCAAAAAAATGTGGATATTTCCCAAAATACAACTAAGTAATAGGAAGTCTATACTATTTCTGATCTTATGTTCAGCGTTTAAGGTGAATTTTTGCTGACTGTGGCTATTTCCAAAGAAATCCTTTGCTTGTTAGAAACTCTAAATTGCCTGCATGTATTGTCCATTGAAATCTAGAATTGGTTTACTGACTGCTGGAAATTTGTTGTTTTTGGGCGTTCTGGTGGTGATTGGGCCTTTGAATGAGCAATGGTATTTGTCTTGTTGGTAGATGTTTGTGTTGTCCTTCTTTCTACTGCATTATGTTCTGAAATGTTGTGCTAAATATGCATTGTTGTCCCTGTTTATCTTGCTATTGTTATGTTCATTGTCTTATCCATCATCTTTTAAATACTTTGTTTGTCACAAATATTTGGATTTATATCTAAATTAGTATTTCCAAATATTTAAATGAAATTCATAATTCAAATCCATATTTTCAAAAATCCATGGATTGTTTTCAAAAACCATGCCTTGTTTCTCTTTTACCTTCCCCTATAAATTTCCTTTTACTCCTGTAAATATTTGGATGGATTTCCAAAACCATATGTTGTTTTTGGTAAATCCATGACTGGTAAAAGATTTCCATTTTGACTTTTATCCTTGCAAAAACAAAAATATCATGCTTCTTTTAAAAACTCATTTTTACTTGTCCTCTTATGTGTAAAACTCGTTTACATGAAGCTCCCTATTTTTCCTCACGTGTACACTACTTTCATGAACATACTATTGCAAAATTTCCCTCTTATTTTCTCTCATGTATTTATTTTTCGGCACCCATGAATGTATTTTTCCTACACTGATGAGGCATGCTTGCAGGACATCGCTACACACTTTCTAGGTTGAGCAGGATGTTGTGCAGCTGGGAGGCAGCCCATGAAAACTGCACAATTTTAAGGAGGAGTAGTAGGTTGGCTAACAAGGTGATTGTATGAGGAAACTACAAAATTTTGGAGGGCCATGTAGTGATAGGTAGCGAGTGTCTGTCTAGCATGTCTGTGTAGTTTTAATTAGTCAGTGGAAGTGGGCATGCTTGGTAGCTTCTACTTGATTGTTTGGAGGAGTGAGTCTCAGGTTCACTGGTTAGCTAAACTCCCTAGTTGATTAGCTGGAGGCTTGATGGATTTTGTTGCGTGTAATGCAAATTGATATGTCTTGCTCATAAATTTATGCGATGTTCTGGGTGAGAGTCAGTCGGGCCAATTCCAAGATTGCACAGTGCAGACTATTTGGGAGGAAACCTCAAGATCTGCGTAATTCTGGGTAGTAGTACATGCTCACTGAGGGCTGAGACTGCACAATGAAGCTCAGTAAAGGTCTGACTGTTGGGGGGTGGTCTAGTTGACAGAGTTTCATAAAAATGACTAATTGTGTGAGCAAGTGAACTTGTCCATAAATGACCTTGTGAACACATAGTTGACATGACTCGGTGACAAGACACCTTGAACCAACAATGCAATGTGCTCAGTGTGACTAACTCTGGGACTGTCCAATGGTGAAAGTGAAAGTGTGACACTTCAGATAAACATTCTAATGACCATGATGACACTTGTGCAATAATACTTACAACATCGTGAGTGAGTGTGATAGATGTTTACATAGCGAACACAACTCAAACACAACCCTCAACATTAACATAATGAGGTCGCAAGAATGACATAGCAATCAACATGCTGAAGACGACAGTTGGTTGAACAGTGAAAAAGAAGCAAGACATGTAGAAGAAACACATAAAATGACTTTCCATGTTTACGCACATGCATGTTACTGAGGATAGGATGATATGACAATGATAAGTAGTCCTACAAACCAGCTATGAGGTGTACATTGAAAGGTGTGCTTTACTTACCATAATTACCCTTAAAATAATCATGCATCTAACAGAGTTTTCATGTGTTCCTGATATTTTCTAATACTTGGTTTCTTGGTCCTTCTCCTCAAGTCCTTGGAAGAAATTTCAACATGTCACTTTTTCCTATAGTCATTGAGAGGTAGATCTGTGCAATTTCAGTAAATAGTGACTGCTATCAAGATGAGGCCATGGAAGGCCTGTCTGAGCAGTTTCTTCATGCAATACAAACAGGGTAGCTTGGACAACATTGCATAGTTTTTAGGCACACAACACTACTATCGAATGGGGGTCTCAGGAGGACACCCCTGCGCAATTTCTAAGTTCAATGCAACTGGATTGATCTACACATTTTTGGAGAGTAGTATTGGCTACCTGACTACTCTGTGCATGTTTGGAGAGCAGTGCTAGCTAGAATCTCTGTGGGTTGTGGGGTTTCAACAGGTAAGGGAAGTTGGTGTCTCTGTGGGCTGCAAGGTTTTAATAGGCAAGGGAGGTTGGCATATTTGTGCATTTTGGGGTTTCAACAGGAAAGCGATGAAGCTTGATGGTTGCTAAAGGAAAGTGCATAGTTCCAAGATGCTAGATGAAGCTAAGTTTCTCAGGAAAATAGCTAAGTGTGAGATCAGTTAAACATATGTAAACATTGATAGGACTTGACTTTTATCACACACCGACACTTACTGACACAATGTAAACCATCCAAAAATCATAAGACATACTTTTCTTGATGAACAACCTTCGTAACAAGAGTGTGTGAAGTGAGAGTGAAACATGTTTATGTGATGATGACCACTCATGTGCACACAATTCCCTCAAAGCAAAACAAAATTCCCTTTGCATGACAAACAATAACCCCTATGCCCAAAAATTACACATGCTGCATAAATATGAGAACGTGGAAAACTCTTAGAATCAAGAAGGGGAGCTTGAAATCATCATCATACCAAGAAGTGACCAAGGATGATTGATCATAGGATCCAAGGTATTTTCATGCGAGCCAAAATTTTGGAGGGTTGTTGTAGCCACTACAACACTTGGCGACACACTGGTAGAACTCCAACTCTCCGAATGGACCTTGTTTCATCAAACATGAGCCTAACCCTTCTGGAAGTATTGTTCAATTCTTTAATCATCATGGTTTTCACACTAACTTGATTTAAAGATGTAGCACCTTCCATGCTCTTGATCGGTCAACACAAATGCCAAGCCAAGTGAACTCAGTCGTTTCGATTGGGAATGAGGGGTATAAGTAATATAATTTTTGGAGTCTAAGTTTCATCTCTAGTGTTGCTCCACTTCCAGTAGACCTATAAAATACCCCAGAAGAGTCATGCAAGAAAAAAAGCATCGCTTCACTTCCAGTGAGGCTGGCAGTACCCTAGCAGAGTGACTTATATCACCTCTCTGCATAGAAAGCCTTTCTCTTGGTTTGCCTTATTCATTTTTCATTTTTTTTTTATTGTGAAAGAACTATGCATAAGCACTTATTTATTTCAGAGGTGGAAGAGGGATCCTAACTTATTGAGAGCAAAAGAGGTTGTTACTTCAAATAAGTATGTTACTTATACCTATGACATACTTTTTAAGGTTTTCCCCCTCACCTTACTCTACTTGACTGAGCTAACAAGGGTTAACCCAAAACAAATGACTAGAGTAGGTGGTACTAGTTAGAATTCAAGCATTGTGTTTTCACCAAGATTCACTCTAAATAGAATGTATTTTCCATCAAGGGATAATGGACTGAAGACAGCAAGTTTTTCATAAAGAGATAGGACAATAGACAATCAGATGTTGATAGCTATACATCCTTTTAAATTTGACCAGCTTGTCTCGAGAGCCAAACATGATTTCATGAGAGGCTAACCTACGGGTACAAGCAAGAAAAGAAAGAAAAAAGGAAAAATCAGAAGTAAAGAGAGAGAAAAAAAAGTAAGCAAGGCAGGCAAGAAATAAAACTAAACCAAGTAAGAAAGAAAAAAAGCATGCAAACCAGAAAGAAGAACAAAGCAAGAAGCAAAGACTACTCCTACTCCTATGCTAAATAGTGCATGGGCCTACTCACATGAAGTGATATTTCCAATGTAGCCACTGGCGCATTGGCTGGCCCATATTGGTGAAGGCATGGTTCATTAGAAGAACGGTCAAGCTAACTAAAAAACATGAAATATATAACAAAGAAGACCAACACTCTCATATTTTAAACGAGTCCACAGAAAAGAAAAAAGCACAAGCACAATAAAAACACTTTGTGGATTGACCATGGTGTTATGAAGCATTGCATATAGATGATAATCATATGCACTCTCTAGACTGTGACATATGAGCAAACATGCGAAATACCAACAAGTCATGCTTTGCAAGCGCTCTTGTTATATAAGATTCCTTCAAGCCTTGAGCGATGGGATCATGTGATTCAAGTGGAGGAAGTGAAATCTGGGTGTTTGGTTTGTCTTCAATGTGAAGTAGAGAGTGATGAGGAGCCTTGGGTGCTTTAAAAAATTTCCAATCAAAAGTGGAACCAATCGCAAGACACCGAGGGCCTGACATAACCATTAGCCCATGCTAAAGTTCCTCGACAACCTGTGGGGTTTCCACTTCATCAATAGATAGATAATCAAAGACCAGTGGCGTAGAAAGATTAATAGTGAGTGAATCAACATCGTAATCAAATGAAGATGTACAGAGATCACAACAACCACGATCAAAAAATTCAGGATGCTTGTCAACATCCTCATGATTTGATGAATCATGCAAAGGGATAGATGAGAAACAAGGATGTTCACCCTTTGTGTTTTCAGAAATGGCAGATGACAAATGGGACGTATTTTTATATGAATATGTGTCCTCTCCACAATGTAATGACAAACTGGCATTCGGTGTGTCCTGTGAATGATCGAAAATAGAAACATCTGAAAATAAGATTTCACAGGGAGAATCAAAAGTGGCAGAATCACAAGACATGTCAAGATAGAGAAAATGAGGCATGGATGGAATTGATTCATCCTTCACCATGGGTTCTTCTTATGATTCCCACACACACTCATCATGAATGATAGCATAGGTTGGCGTCACAACACCAACTCCGTCAACAAATTGATCCTCATTCACAACACATATGGAGTCTGGAACAGAAGAAGACAAGAGAGTACAATCTGGAGGATTAGTAGAACACAGGGACAGAGGTTGAGGTAACAAGTCCACATGAAAACCAGCAAGCTTGCAAGCCAAATTTGTGCATATATCAAGAGCAGGTGGGGTAGGAGGATGCAACAGTTCAACAGATGTACATACACCTTCTCCCACCTCGCTTTATGGAGCTAGAGATGTTTGATGAGAAGAGGACAGACAATCACTTGTGACAGTGACCTCATTCATCTTAGATTTGGTAGCTCTAACACTGAGATATGCTAGGAGGGGTTCATATGATTCCAAGAATTATGAACTTTCATAGATGTAAAGAAGATAGTCAAGTCTTCCATTGATGAATTCCCAATCAATTTCATCTTTAGGAAATTAGTATGCAAGATTATAAAAGCATGTGTGAAATTTCTCAATGGATTCATCAGGTTCTTTATTGAGTGCTTTACCATCAAAATGATTGAAAACGTGGATTATCTCTACAAATAGATGGTGGAAATAGTGAATAGAGTTTTCGGACAGCGTGACAAGCCATTGCAATGGGTGCCCATGAAACGTGTATGTGAACAATGCATAGGTGATGTAATCTTCATGGATTTCATGTCTTTCATGGGAGACTACAATGCCAACTGCATGCCTAATCACAGATGCTTCCCCTTCACCATTGTATGTATTACGTGACAAGTCATTCCAAAAATCCTCTCGGATTTCAAAGTCGTTTCCATAGGACATACATTTCGGAGGACTAAGTGTCACATAATACATGATAGATGTGGGAAGATTCAAAATAGACTTTGAGGACTCAGCTTGTCATCTGGCACTCCTTTTAGCACCAAACATTTTGATGGTGTTGGACCCGCCAACATTCAGGGGATCTCTCCAATATCAAGTCCTAACTACACCTCACACTGTTTAGTGTAGGAGTCCCATCTGGTATGTGGCCTGGTTGACATTATCTTAAAGATATGCCTTAGCTCTTGTTTGTTAGCACATGAGAGTGGTTTACTTAGTCTTTGAATAATGAGGTTTGCATGCCTGGTGAGTTCTTAGTGTGGCTTACAATGTCAAAGTTATTTCACTGCAAAGGGAGAGGGTGGAAGTGAGTCTCAAGTTGAAAAGGAATAGTCCCAACTCTACTAGAGACTCACAACTCAATAGGACATGCACAACTTCCGATGGAGTAGTCCACATGGATGCGGTTGTCACAAACATAAGGTGAACAGATAGCATGTACAACACCCAGTGGAATAGTCCACACGAGTGCGACGGGTGTTATAACAAGTTTACAAGAATGAATTTGTCAAGTGTCTGGAAGGATACCCCACACAGATGAGACAGCATTAAAAACTGATGCAACACATTTCCAATAACATATTTACTAAAACAACTGAAATAGTTCAACTGTCTTAATAAGGTTAAAGAAACATGCATTACAAGCATCCAAAGAATAGTCTTACAAATAAATACAATACATGTGTGAAAATGTGATGGCCTGTTAATAGGTTTCTGAATTAAGAAAAATTTACAAGACACATACATACACCATTACATCACTAACCTCGATAGAGAGGCGTTGGAGCCACTTCTCACTCCTCATAGAAAATATTACAAACTCTTAAGGCTATTTGGGAGGAGCCAAGGTGAAAATCCCTTCGAATGTACAAATGAGGGGTATATATAGCCAACGGTGAAACTGACCCTTGTGACTGTTTGACTTCCCTCATGACTGTCTGTCTTACATGACTTTTCAACTTTACATGACTCTTCATGTGGGTATCTTGGACTTCCACATTACATTACATTGATTACAATAGTATGGTCCACAGTAGTGATGTGGCTGATATTACTCATGACATGACTCGACACACCAGCGTTGGTACGTTCATGCTAATGGTGGTGTCATGTTGATTTGCAGTGCTGCTAAGTGATGAGAGTGTTCTTGGTGTATCATAGCTTCAACTCCGCATGACAAGGTGTGCGAAGTCTTCAATGTTCTCGGTGTTGTCTTGATATTTCATGCATGCGCATGTGTCTCCTTCGCTTGCTACTTGGTACGCTTCATGTGTTCATTCGTTCACGAACAAGTCTCCTAGCATGTGCTCCTTGTTCATCTCATTCGTCATCACACCATGTCTCATCCATGTACATGTATCTATAATCAATCATGATGAGACGAAATCAAATCCAAAAATATCCTATTCTACCGTGATGCATCATCTTTCTTCTTCGGGTGCAGGTGATTAGGAGAGAGGACAAGGCTTTGAAACTACATAGAGCACATTTCAGGTCAGGATGTGGGTTTTGGACACTATCAATTAAAATTGGGCAAAGGTCATTGGCAGGCTGAGGTGGGCACTCTGGATCAACAATGATTATCTATGGGATCTAGCTCGGTTGGAGGGTAGATCTGCACAATTTTTCTAGGGAGACAGTGTAGGGAGCAAGGGGACACTGGCAGTGAAAACTTCATAGATTCTCCAGGGAGGCTAGAAGCGAGAGGCTGCTGGCCAAAACTGCGCAGAGCTGGGAGGCAGGTGTGCAGGAAATTCCTATGCAGTTTCTAGGTTGAGTGGGATGCTGGGTAGCTGGGAGGTAGCCCATGAAACTACACAATTTTAAGAAGGATCAATAGGCCGAATGATAGGGTGACTGGCTGAGAAAACAATAGGGTAGTGCAGTAACAGGAAGTGGGTGTCTCTCTGACATCTCTACATAGTTTCATCGGTTAGCAAAAGCGAGCATGCTTAGCAGGTTCTGTGCAAGTTTTTGGAGGAGTGAGGCCTGGGGTTTACCCAGTCAAACTCTTCAATTAAATAGTTGGAGGCTTGATGGCTTTGCTTGCAGGCAGTGCAGATTGAGATGGATTGCTGAGAAACTTCTGTGTTGTTCTGGGTGACAGTCTGTTGGGTTGATTCTAAGATTGCACAATGTAGACTGCCTGGGAAGCAACCTCAACCTCTACATAATTCTAGGTAGCAGTACATGTTCACTGAGCGATGGGACTGTGCAACGTAGTTGAGCAAAGGTCCAACTATTGGGGGTGGTCTAATCGACATATTTTCAACAAAATGACTAAGTGTGTGAGCGAGTGAAATTGTGCATAAATGACCTTTTGAATACACACTTCACACAACTCGACGACAACACACCTCAAACCAACAAGACAATGTGCTCAGTGTGACTGACTGTGGGACAGTCCAATGGTGAAAGAGACAAGTGCGACACTTTAGATAGGCATTCGGACGACTGTAGAGACACTTGCGCAACAGTACTTACAACATCGTGTGTGAGTGTGATAAATGTTTACATAGTGAACACAACTCAAACACAACCTTCAACATTACCAGAATGAGGTTGCAAGCATGACATAACAATCAACATGACAAAGATGATAGTTGGTCAAACAAGTGAAAAGGAAGCGAGACATTTTGAAGAAACACATAAAATGACTTTTCGTGTTTGCACACATGCATATTATTAAGGACAAGATGATATGACAATGACAATAAGTCATACAAATAAACTAAGAGGTGTACTTCAAAGGGTGTTCTCTAGTTGCCATGCTTACCCTCAATATGATCATGCATCTGATGTAGTTTGCATGTGGTCTTGATATTTTCCATTACTTGGTTCCTCGTTCCTTCTCCTCAACTCCTTCGAAGAAATTTCAACATGTCACCTTTTCCTGTAGCCACTAAGGGGAAGATCTATGTAATTTTAGTGAACATTGACTGTTGCTGAGACGAGACCTGTTTGCATAGTTTCTACATGCAAGACAGACAAGGCAGCTTGGAAAAATTTGCATAGTTTTGAGGCATAGGACACTATTATGGTATGGGGGTCCTGGGAGGACACCTCTATATAATTTCTTACTGCGATGCAACTGGATCGCTCTATGCATTTCTAGAGAGCAGTGTTGGCTTCCTAACTACTCTATGCATTTTTGGAGAGCAGTGTTAGCTGGGGTCTCTACAGGCTGTGGGGTTTCAGTAGGAAAGGGAATTTGGTGTCTCTGTGGGCTGTGGGGTTTTAGCAGGCAAGGGAGGTTGGTGTCTCTATGCACTGTGGGGTTTTAGTAGGAAATGGGGGAAGTTCGATGGTTACAGAAGCAAAACTCACAATTCCAGGAAGCTAGATGAGATTAGTTTGCTTGGGAAAATGGCTAAGTGTGATATCAGTTAAACATATATAAACATTTATAAGACTTGACTATGATCACACATGGACACTTAGCGACACAATGTAGACCATATAGAATTCATAAGACATACTTTTCTTGATGCACAACTTTGTGACAGGAGTGTGTAAAGTGAGAGTGAAACATGTTTATGTGATGATGGCCACTCATATGCACACAATTCCCTTGAAGCAAAAAAACCTTCCCTTTGCATGATAAACAATAACCCCTATGCCCTAAAATGACACATGTTGCATAAACATGAGAGCGCAGACAACACTTAGGATCAAGGAGGGGATCTTGAAATCATTATCTTAACAGTAAGTGACCAAGGATGATCAATTGCATGATCCAAGGTAGGCTCTGAAATTTAGATGCAAGCCAAAATTTTGGAGGGTTGTTGTAGCCACTACAATAGATTCCAAATCTGTTTTGGGAATTGTCTTTGCTGTGAGGGATTCTGAAAGGAAATACAATTCTTTATTTGCCAACCAGTCTATTGAGGGGACAAATCCTTTAAAGATACTCTGATTCCTTGAGATCCATATACTTCAGCAAATGAGCATTAGGAGGGCTCGACATACCCTCTTCATGATCTTCTACTGTGATGATCCTTGGAAGGTCTAGTTTATAAACATCTCCTCCGAGCTGGATGGAATCACTGCAAGTGGAAAAATCAACCCTAAGGCACATCTCCATACCGAGATGGAGAATTGACAATCGAAGAAGAGATGGATAGATAATTGATTCTTCGTCCCATTTGTAAAGAGCGCACCTTGAGGGCCCTTGAATATTTCTTTTCTTTAAATTTTCAGCAGTAAGAATGCTACCATGAGTGAGAGTCCAACAAAAGGATTTAACCTTTAGAATGGATACACTATTCAGATAGCCTTCCAAAGATTAGAAGGACTAATAGAGGGAATGCTTCTTAATAAAAATCGATATCCATGCTTGACTGAGAATGCTTCTAACTTGGAGGTTGTCCATGTTCTTTAGTATTTTTTCATGAATGTGTATCGGTGTAATCCCTTGCAATAGAGGAATAAGATCTTCCCAGGATGACTATATTTTTTATGGAAGTCTTGGGAAAGCCCATCCTTTCCAATTCCCCAAATCATCCCAATTAGGTATGTCTTTCAATTTGTTGATCCTTTTGTCCTTCATCCATTCAAATAGAGGTTATAAATTTTCCACACAGCATATAGATTGGGAAGATATTTTTCATCCATAAATTTATTCGGGAACCATTCCCTGCTTTCCATCCCAAGTTGTTGATGATAAGAGTAGTTGCTTTCTTACAGGGCCTCCATATTTTTTATCCTCCCCCAGCCTAATATACCTCCTCTAGTCTTATTATTTTGGATTTTTGGAAGTATTTTCTTATAAAATCTTCTTTCCACCAAATTTTGTTTTCTGATAGAAATTTTCAGATCAACTTTGCTCCCAAGTCAAGATTAACCATTAGAGGATCCCTAATTCCAACCCCCCCCCCCCGCTTCCTTTGGTAATCCAACTATATTCTAGTTTACTAAATGAAACTTCTTTACATTGTTCCTACCTCCCTTCCAAAGAAAATTGTGAATCAGAATACTCACTTGATTTAAAATTCCCTTCTAGGCTAAAATCCCATAGCAGAGGTATATAGGGAGAGATGAAAGAACTTCCTTTATCACATAGTTTTCAAAACCAACCCATCTAAATCAAAAACCAGTCAAATCAACCAATTCATTAGCCATTGCCATCAAACCAGTTGAAAAAGATGATTTTTTTAGCGACACACTATTTTCTTGGTCTGATAGGCCATAAACTAGCTAGTTTATGAAGGAATTGACTAGTTTTCCCGCAAACCAATGGGTTCCTTCATAAACTGGCTGATATATTTCTAGGCCAGCAACAGACCCCACAAAATGTAATTTTATGAGTTTTGATGTTGTTTTGAGGGAAATTTGGGGTTCTTTCGCTACAAAAACAACCCCTCTAAGAAAAGCATGCCTCCCCTCTCATTTGCCTCACACATACTAGCCCTAGCAACACTAGAAATCAATGGTAATGTTAAATTCTTAAAGTAAAAGTGGCATTTCCTTTATTTTTCATTTTCATCATTTTACTTAAAGTTTAAACATTACCATGAAATGACTTAGGATGTCTGAGAGTGGTTTCAACCTCATTAGATTTAATATGGAGAAACTAGAATTTTTTAGTTCACTCAAAATTCAGCAGACTTAATGGTTTTTAGAATTTCATGATTTGGGGGTTTGCAATGTTTATATTTTATTTCATCATGCATGAGGGTATGAGAGTGGCATTTGATCAAGAGCATGAAGCACTTTAAGAACCTTGATGTTGGTGGCATTGGTTTTTGAACTTTATTGATGTTGGTGGTATTGATTGTTGAACTCCTCTACGATGGCCTTAACAAGAATGTACCCTTCACTTGAAGGAACATAATTGATTAGGGATGCTAAGCTTTTTCTACCACATTATAAGGCCAAGGAGTTGAACCCTTCACTCAAACGAAAATCACTAGTTGACATGTTAAACTTTTTAAATTTCAATGATATTATAGGGTTGAGCAATGCAAGTTTGAAGACTTTGAGCGAGATAATTTTTATGTATCTCTTGCTCATGATCTCATTTTTAGTAGCGTTGAATCAATGATGGGTTTCATGAGGGATCATGTTGATCAATGATTTGTAGTTTTGATGTCTATTTCTACTGGTACTACTACCACTATTCCTAAGGTTGCAGAGGAGTTTTAGGAGTCCTCAAATACTCAACCAAATCATTTATGTATTTCATGTTGATGATCCCTTGTCTAGTAGTGGTGATGAATTTGATCACGATGAAGAGTGATCATGTTGATCATTGATATGTAGACTTGCAGTAGGCCAGTGACCCCATAGCTTCTAACATTGTTTTTGGGTTGTAGAGGCCATTTAGAGGTTGATCGATTATATATTATGTTGTTGATATGTATTGCACACTATGCCAATTTGATATATTCACCATTACTTCGTATATAAATGAGTAAGCTTTGCATATTTTATTTCTATTAGTTTGGAATCATGGTTTTAAATCTTAAAAATAGTTTTTTCCTTTAAAAACTAATTATTTCGTGTATTTTTTTAAAGACCGGTTCATTGAGATCTGACCAGTCTTGGTTTCACCAGTTCATTGAGATCTGACTAGTCCCAGTATGACCGATTCATTGAGATCTGACCAATCCCGGTTTGACTAGTTCATTGAGATCTGACTAGTCTCGGTATGACTAGTTCATTGAGATCTAACCAGTCCTAGTTTGAGCGATTCCAGTTTGAAACCTGCTTTGTTGACCGATTCATTGAAATCTGACCAATCCTAATTTAACTAGTTCCAATTTAAAACCCAATTTAATACTAGTTCCAATTTTTAAAACTATACTTAATATCCAATAAATTAATATATATTAACTAATATTATTTCACACAAAATTGTAATAATTATCATAAATATTACCATTAATTACTCATTAAAAACAAACTATCCACAAATCAATCCAATAACATTAAAACACCTATAAAAATATGGAAAGAGTAAATTCGTAAATATTATTCAATACACATGCGATTATATTTCTTATTTTTAATATATTCACCAATCATATTTAAACTAATAATTATCTAAACTAACCATATTAATTATTAATTAATAACAAAATATTCCTAGATTATAATATCAATATTGAATCAATATCAAATAAATAACGTCATAAATGTTGGAAAAAAGGGTGAATATTATTGAATGCCCATGGTATTATAAACCATTAAAAAAAAATAATAAATAAATAAAAAGTTACAATAATACTTTTAATTTTCTAATAGTCCAAGTTTAAATAATATAATAAAAATATTATATATTAAAGGAATATATAATTATTTTTTAATAATTATTAATAAGAAAAATATAATTAAAAAATTTAACATAAATAAATATAAATTGAATTATTATTTTAAATCTTGTTCCAAAGAGACAGTAAACGTGACATTTGCATTGCATAAACTAAAAGGTTAGGTGTCAGATAACAAGTCACCGGAAACTACCTTTACAGATAACAAAGTTTCTCCGCATAAGCACCATGGTATTATAAAATTTATATGTTATCGTGCAACTTACTTATTTGGCACATTATGTGGTGTAGAAATTATTAAAAGATTAAACAAGATTTTATTATTGACTCATTGTTAGCGTATTCATTTAAAACTCTCGATAATTCCTGAGAGAGTTAACCTATAGACGTGCCGATGACTGGACAGAAAAATAAATAAAAATTGCCATAATTTTTTTCTTCATTATTTTAATAGCCCGTGAGAGCTACAAATAGGCTTTAATGGAGCTGAATCCTTTTCACAGATGGTGGAGAATTTAATAAGGCCATTCTGTATATAGCCGGCCCGTTGGATTTTCATTTAGAATAGGGTTTTCCAAGCCTAGGGTTTATTGGCTGTATAGCAGTGTGCGGGCTGTGCAAATCACATGAACTGTTATGAGCAACGATAGGAGGCCACGGACGAAGATGCATGTGTATACGGCTTATGACAGAGGTTGAGCTCTGTGATACTCGAAGGTCTGAGCCGGCCTGATTTTTAGGTTTTCTGGATTGGTACTGAGGTTCTGACTTCGAGCCCATGCGGAGCAAAGAGAAAAGAAACAGATTGCTGAAACTGATTATGAAGACATGGCGTTGGCCTGGTCTGGCAGTGCCTAGGACCACCAGATCGCTCACGACCTCGTCGATGATGATGACGCCCCTCAATAAGCTGTGCTGCTTCCGTTCTTGGCCTGACAGCGACTGGAAAGAGACGGCTCCCGAAGGGTATTTCGCAGTCTACGTCGGGGCGGATCGCGCCCGGTTCGTGATCAAAACGGAATCAGTTAACCACCCTCTGTTCCGGAAGCTGTTAGAGGAAGCGGAGAACGAATATGGTTTCGACTTCGCGGGCCCTCTCACTCTGCCCTGCGAGATCTCCGTTTTTCGCAGGATTATGGGCACCTTGAATAACGGTTATGGCGGTGATGTATCTCCGAATGAGGGCAACGACCGCCTGTGGCTCCTCAGCCGCAGGGCTCTGGATATTCTGAACTAAATTAGCGTGTCTATTCAGTATAATCATATGTAAATTTTAGCTCCGATAGATGAGTTGGTTGTTTGTAAAAAAATATCTGCTTTCTTTGTTGTTAATAGTAATAATGATAGTATTGTCAAAGATCATTGATCTTACCAAAAGTTTTTGGTAAATGATTCGTTTTTCTAATTCGGTGGGTTTCGGTAAATGATTCGTTTTTTTCTAATTAGGTGGGTTCACAGAAATAAACAATCAATTTCTCTAATTATGTGGGTTCAAATGGCTTGGCAATGCTTCCCAATCCAAAGCTAATACTTCCCCATCCAAAGCTTGTACTGTTTTCAGGGTTGATTATGCTAAAAATTGCTAGAGTTGTGCTTCTCTAGACGGATAGATCTTCATCAATTTCTTTCGAAACTCTTGCACTTGGTCTCTCGTAGACGTCTCTCCGCTTTTGATAACAACTCTCTTAGTTTTGGTTCTATTTTTTTTTTTTTTTTTTAATTTTGGTGGGTTTTTCAATTGTGGGTTTATTGATTTTCAGGTTCGAATTTCTTTCTGGGTCTATAGCAAGTTTCAATTTCTGATGCTTTATTTTTATTTTTTTAATTTTAATTTTTTTCTATTTCTCCATCTCTATCTCAGATTATTTTTCCATTTGGGTTGTGGATTTTCCCATTTTCCCATTTTGTTCTTTCTTTTTTCCACCTCTCTCTCTCCATCTCAGATTATCCTCCTTTCTCTTTTCCACCTCTCCATCTTCATCTCAGATTATCCTTCCATTTGGGTTGTGGATTCTCTCATTTTCACATTTTGTTCTTTTTTGTCCCACCTCTCCCTCTTCATCTCAGATTATCCTCCTTTCTTTTTTCCACCTCTCCATCTCCATCTCAAATTATCCTTCCATTTGGGTTGTGGATTCTCCCATTTTCACATTGTCACTTCACCCTCATGTTGTTTATTTGGCTACCTATCTCATTTTGTCATTGTCCCCCCTCAACCCCTCTCCTTCTTGGCATCCCTTCATCTTAGCCTTGATTTTGGTGCACCTTTCCACTGTCCTCCAACCTTCTCCTTGCCTCCTCTTGCAATTATGCCTCATGGTAAATAAGCCCTTAAATCTAGAGGTTGTAGGTGGGGGTACTCCTCTGTTTCTACCCAAATCAATTGTTACATTGCCTCTACTTCCCAGCTCTGTAGTCAAGCCCCAGCTGGTGCTTCCATTGCTTAATATCAGGAAATCATTCTTGAATTAGTCTCACAAGAATGAGTGGGAAATGAATTGTGTCATAACTATCATTTACTCTTAAGCCCCATGTTGATGTTGTTATTTGTGATTGGATCCCTAATACAGGGACTTCTACTCTCACATTTTTCCTAATATATGCAAGTAGTTAATATTTACTACCACACTAAAATTCTTATAAGACACGTCCTCATTAATGGTGTAGATAATGGACATGATAATTGTACTAGATTAGCAAAGGTGGAGGAAAAAAATGATAACATAGACCACGTTGATTATTTGAGTCAGGAAATCAACCAATACTCTTCGAATGAGGATAGTGACCAGCTATCACAGATGTTTGGACATTTTTTCCACTAGTTGTTATGACACACTAATCTTTACTAGTTGTTATGACACATTGATCTTTTATTTACAATTCTAGTAATCTTCATTTTTTGGTCACATGGATATATGTCAAGGTATGGATCAACCAACGTGTTCATATGAGTTTTTATTTACAATATTCTCTAAAAGGAGGTTTAAGTAATCTCAAAACTCTTAACTTATGCTACTAATGTAATTTCCCGTCAGGTAAACAAGGACAAGAAAAATTATGGTCAATGTAATCTTCTTTTGATGTAATGTAAAGTCTCTAACTTCACAAAGAAAAAAATTATCTTTACTAATCATATAACTATAACTAATTATTTTTCATAGATTTGAATTTGGTAACTAATATTTCATAGATTTGAATTTGATTTTATAAAAAAATGTAAGGATTACTAAATATTAACTAAATAACAAATAATATTATTTGAAAAAAAAAAAATCTATAAATAAAAAAAATATTGAAATATCTTGAAAAAAAAACGTGGTAAATATAGTTCAATATACATGTGAAAATTATAATAAAAATTATAAATATAATCAATAAACAAATTTTTTTAAATGGTTATAGTTTCTTTTTAAACGTTATACAATTTTATACTAGGTTTAAATGCATAAATTAAAAAAAAAAAATAATAGATAATAAAATTAAAAAATATTATTATAATATTATTTTTTTAACAAATTAAAAAACCATCAATTAATAATATTAATTAATCATAAAATATCTAAATTATAACATCAATATTAAACAATATAAATAACATCATAAATTATGCATCAATATCGTCATAAACCTTAAAAAAAAAATAAATGTATTCAATACACTAATATGATGTATAATTATATCTTAAAAACTATAATAACTCTTTTAATTTGCATTATAAATTTTAAAAAATATATAAATAGAAAAAGCTACAAGATTTTTTTTTAAATTAAAAATAAATAAATAAATAAATGGTTATCCTAATTAATAACAAATATGCTTTAAAAAATAACATAAATAATTTTAATTTACATTTTATTTTAAAAGAGAGAATTTTAAATCTTATTTCAAAAGAGACATTAAACTTGACATTTGCATTGCTAGGAGACTTTCTAAAAAGCAGTAGTTTATAACGCGACTTTTTGAAAGCCTTTTCGGCGGATTTTCCCGGTCAAAATCCGGCAGCAATTCATTGGAATCCCAAGTTTGATAGCTAGTTTCTGCACCATCAATGGCTCCCAGGGGTTTTTCGGGGCGCTGAATCCAAATATGCAGTTAAAAAACCATTTTAACTGTTAAAAATCAAGATTTAGCCTCATTTCTTCCGCCGGATTACCTGAATCTCCAAAAAATCGCATTATAGACAACTCCTAAAAATAAAAGGTTAGGTGTCATGCATCTAATCGGATAACTAGTCACCGGAAACTACCTTTATAGATACCTGCTTTTCGCCACATAAGCACCGTGATATTCCATAATATTATATAATTTATATGTGATCGTGTACCATACTTCTATGGAACATTATGGATGTACATATTATTAAAACATTAAACAAAAATTTATTATATACTTATGTTATTATTTAAAATTATATATAATTTATATAAATATATTAATGAATTACATATGATTGAAATATGCTAATAAACATAATATAGTAAGCATTTAATTTTAATGTAATATAAATTAATATAAATTAATAATAATTATTAAATTATATGATAATGTTATAATATTATTAATGCTATATAATAACTGGAAGTGTATTAACTAACCCACTCTGGTCTTAACCTGCGCCGCTAGTATACCTGGTCTCTATTCGAACAGCTGGTCCCAATTCAACTCTGGGCTCTCTTCAAACCGCTACCCAATAAGCTCAGTTACCTACTGATCGAATTAAGTTACACATTTCAGCGAAAGAGTGTGTTTTTTTGGTGAAAAAATGATGTTCGATGGAGCCTTACCGTTCAAATAAGCTTTTTAAAATTTAAATAAATATCAATAATGATGTGTAAATTTTAAAATTTTAAGTATTTGATAGTTTAAATAAAACCAAAAAAACAAATTTAACGAGTAATTATTACATAATTAATAATAGTATATATTTTCTATTTTGGGATAATATTTGAAAAATATTCATCTTACTTGCCACTGAAATTGTAATATTTTTATATTTATAATCTACTACTTAAATTTATTTTTTATTATGAATATAATTTTTTAATGTTAAATTTAAATAAAAATATATTATAATTAAATTTAAATAATAATATAAGAAATTTACACTCAAAATGGAATTTGAGGTTCTAGAAATGTATATTTTATAAAATTACTGAAAAGTTAATAAACATTATTCCCTCTATAATAATCATATCTATTAAAATTAAAATTATACTCTAAAATCAAATTTATACTTTTATTTGTGTGTGCATTAAAATCCACTTGTTCAGGACCAAAATGGGTGTAGTAATAATTAACATAGTTGTAATAATTGTAAGTTATTAGTTGTAAGTTATAATTGAATGTAGTTGTAATGGATGCGATTATAGATCTCTCTCAACTTGTAAAATGTGATTGCACTCAATTATGGGCTTAGCCTACACAAGTGTGAAGTATATATAGAAATTTTTACTCCTCACTTAGGCTTACAATATATATTTTTAAAATAATAAAAACATAAGGAAATCATAAATTTTAAAAAAAATTATTTAAACTAATTTGAAATTTGAGTAATCTAGATTTAAATATGTTTATGAATTACTATTAAAAATAAAATATTATAAAATTTAATTTAGTTTGTTGTTTTTATTTATTTATTTAATTAAAAATTTGAATTTATTTTTATTGAAAAATCTACATAAAGAAATATAAAATGATTAAGATAAAAAATATGTTAAAATAAAAAAATCAAACTATGCTTAAACACAAGTATTGAGATGGTTTTTTTTAGATAATTGTGATAGCTCGATTGAGCCTCTCTTTAACCACGTTAAGGGCTCGATCAAAGGTTTCTTAAACCCTTGATCGAGCTATTTGAAATTTGAATTTCAAATATCAATCGAGTTGTTGAGGGCCTAAAAAAGAAAGTTTTAGCTCCTCTTCTGTAGATTTATTAACCGCATTCTGTAACCTAACTCACTCCTAGAAAAATATGTCCTTAAGTGGCAGAGTTTATCATGTTAGATTCAGGAAGGAACCCTCTATCCAATGGAATATGATTTTGACATTTTCGAATTCATATGATATTTGTTATCTAGTTTCTTTTAAACATAATGCTTGAAACTTTTTTGAACAATTTCAAAGGGGATGAATAAAAAATCAATAACATAAAGTATACACAATGAAAAAATTTCAAAAAATACCACTATTTTCTTTTACAAGTCCTCTTTAAAAGTGTACTCTTGGTTTCTAAATTTATTTAAATAGTTGAAAAAAATCTTACGTGAACACATGTCTCAAAACACAATTGAAATATTATTTCACCAACTTCGAAAAATAATTAAAAAAATATAATTTTGCATAAAAATTTTATTTTTTAATATGGAAAACTGAGTTATCTCTGTGT
>APFE031046173.1:134302-154910 GCA_000404065.3 Pinus taeda
TGAGGGTTGAGATTCGATAAAAGAGGAAAAACTGGAAATATCTTGCCACATCCGGCCCAAAAGTGTAACTTATCATGATGCTTTCACCCTAATATTATTATAATATCTTAAATGTATTAGGTTAAATCCTAAGGTTATTATTATAAATACTAAGATTATAAAACCTAGTATAATTGTTATACATATTAATATTATAATAATAAAATCATTAGTAATTAACAATTAGTATTATTATATTATAATTGTCATATATAACATTAATATTATAAACCTTAGATTAAAAACCTTAAGATTAATATCATAAACCTTGGGATTAATATTAAACCCAATACTATAAACACTAATATTAAACCCTAATTCCGAAATGTCGTAATGTGACATTGAATAAATTGAAATGTAATGTAATATTGTCATAATAATTGTCACACTGATTGTCACATTGTGACAATGCTTGTGACACTGCGACATTAGATAGATTTCGATACCATTCCAATGTCACAATATTATGCCCTAATATTAAACCAAATATTATAAAGTGAACATTATAAAACCCAATATAATAAACCCTAAGATTAATATTATAAACACTAATATTAATATATTAAACCCTAATTTTAATGCAGTAAACCCTAATATTATAAAACCTAAAATTAATATTAAACCCTAGGATAAAAATTATAAACCCTAAGATTAATGTTATATATGATAATAGTAATATTATAAATCCTTGTATTAACGTATTAATATTATTAAACCCTAACATTATAAAACCCATTATTGTAAACCATAAGATTCACATTATAAACCATAAGATTCATATTAAACCCTAGGATTAATATTATAAACCCTATGTTTAATATTATAAACCCCAAAATTAGTATTAAACCCTATGATACATATTATAAACCTCACATAAATATTATAAACTCTAAGATTAATATTATAAATCATAATAATAATTTAAAACACTAAGATTATAGACTCTATCATTAATATTAAAAATCCTAACATACATTATAAACTAAGATAAATATATAAACTATAATATAAAATTAAAAACCCTAGCATTAATATCAAAAACCCTATGATTAAAGTAATAAAACATATAAGTAATAATATAAATCCCTAAGAATAAATATATCACATCTTGAATTTAATATATTAAATCCTAGGATTATAAACCCTAAAATTAATATTATATATTCTAACAATAATATTAAACCATAATATTAATATTTCAAATCTTAGGATTAATATTATAAACTCCACGATAAATATTACAAACCATAAAATTAATACTATAAATTGTAGGATTAATATTAAAACATGATATTAAACATAATATTATAAATCATAATATTAAACCCTAATTTTGAAATGTTGCAATACGACATTGAATAAATTGCAATATAATGTAATATTGTGACAATGATTGTCACATTGCGATAATGCTTGTGACACAACAACATTGGATAGATTTATAAATTCACAATATTAAACCCAAATATTATAAATCTTAACATTATAAGACTCAATATTTTAAACCTAACATTAATATTGCAATCCCTAATATTGTAAAACCAAAGATTAATATATTAAACACTCAGTTTAATAGATTATACTCTAGGACTATAATCCCTAAGATCAACATTATAATCTCTAGGATTAATATTATAAACACTAATATTATGAACACAATATTGAACTCTAATATTATCAACAAAAATTATAAAACCTAATATTAAACCCTGATTTCGTAATGTCAAAATGCGATGTTGAATAAATTGCAGTGTAATGTCACATTGCAACAATGATTGTTGAATTGTTTGTTGCATTGAAACAATGTTTGTCACAAAGCGACATTGGATAGATTTATGTACCATTCTAATGCCACAACATTAAACCCTAGTATTAAGTAAATATTATAAATCCTAACATTATAAAACTCAATATTGTAAACCTTAACATCAATATATTACACCCTTATTTTAATATATTATAAACCCTAACATTAATAGTAAAACTAGGATAAAAACTTAAGTTTAATATTTTAAACCATAAAATTATAAACCGTAAGATTAATCTTATAAATCCTAAAATTATTATTAAATTCTAATGTTAATATCATAAATCCTAAGATGGATATTACAAACGCTAATATTAATATTATAGACCCTAGGGTTAATATATTAATATTAAACCCAATATTATAAACCTTAATATTAAACCTTAATTTTGAAATGTTGCAATGTGACATTGAATAATTATAATGTAATGTAACATTGATTATCACACTTATTGTAACATTGTGACAATGCTTGTCACACTATAATATTGGGTAAATTTCCATACCATTCCAATGTCACAGTATTAAACCCTATATTAAATGAAATAATTTATAAACCCTAACATTAGAGAAAACCCAATATTATAAACCCTAAGCTTAGAATTATAAACCCTAAGAGTAAAATTATAAACCCTAAGATTATTAACCATATGATTAATATATTAAACCATAAGTTCAACCAGTAAACGGTAGGATTATAAACCCTAACGTTAGTATTATAAACCATAGGATTAATATTATAAACCCTAATATTAATATTATAAACCTTAGAATTAATATTAAACTCTACAATAAATATTATAAACCATAGAATTAGTATTACATACCATTCCAATGCCATAATATTAAGCCCTAATATTAAATCAAATATTATAAATTCTAACATTAAAACCTAATATTAAAACCCTAAGATTAATATTATAAACCCCAACATTAATAATATAAACCCTAATATTTATATTAAAACCTAAGCTTAATATTATAAACCCTAGGATTTTAAGCATTCCAATAATGATAGTGACAATGTTAGGATTTAATATATTAAATCCTGACATTGATATTATAAACCTTAACATTAATATATTAATATTATAAAACCCAATATTATAAACTATAAGATCAATATTATAAAACTTAAGATTAATATTATAAACACTAAGATTAATATTAAACCCTAGAATTACAAACCCTAAGATAAATATTATAAATCCTAACATTAATATTAAACCCCGTGACTAATATTATAAATCCTAGGATTAATATTACAAACACTAGGATTAATATCGTAAACCCTAGGATTAAGGCTTCTTTTTTGCAAAATAAGAACATTTTATTAATTGCAAATGTTAATATTTAGATAGCTATTTCAAAGAATTCTATGTAGAAATTTTGAATAATTTAACACATATTCAACAGAGATTATCCTGATCATGTACTATTGCGGAAAACATACACAATACA
This sequence comes from Pinus taeda, assembly GCA_000404065.3. NCBI lineage: Eukaryota > Viridiplantae > Streptophyta > Pinopsida > Pinales > Pinaceae > Pinus > Pinus taeda. Next base: position 137,610 of record APFE031046173.1, read on the forward strand.
TAAGCTCCTCTACGTTGATCATCAAATAGCAGCATCAATAACAATAAAACATCAAGAGCATTCACACATTAACACAGTATGTATCCCGGGGAAAGCATCTCGCTAAAAACCCCAACTATCTGTATATTAATGATTGAGTCATGTAACATTACAAAGTACAATGCTTATCACAAGCAATCCAGTACCAGCTCCACCTGTTACACACAATACAGCTCAGATCTGAATCAATCACTGGCTCAAATCTCTTCCGCTGCTTGCCTGCCTCCGCTGCTCAATACCTGCACAAGAACCGGTGATAATTCCAAGGCAGCCACGTCTTTCCTTGGCTAAATCACGTGAGAACAAGCTACAATGTGGGCAAAATCATTGGCATACTCAATCCCCTGATTTGTGCAAGATCTGGTGCACAACTATAGTCACAACTGATAGCAATCTGATTCTCTAACACCTGTCCCTGCTGAACTGAACATGCACTGACATGCAACTTAGTTAACTGATGTATTCATTAGTTGTATTATGAGTTAATAACTTGTGAATTAATTAATAACTAATTCACCCAACTCATCTCTAGTCTATTTTCCAGTTAGACTAAATACAACCAGTTTAACGAAGCTAAACTGAACACAACTCCATCAACTGCACCTCCAGTCCACTAAACTCAACTCACTTGAGTTCTAACTGAAATCCTGCATGCAAATATTAGTCATCCATAGGTAACCACGTATTTCCTTCTGGGATCTGCATGTACCACATCCGTAGCTCATCCTGAAGTGCTCCAAGAGAATAAGACAAAGTTTATAGTCTAAATATTATTGTGAGCTAATAATATTTGACTGTTCTATATTTAGACTGAGCAGTCACTCCGCTGTGGTGTCACTCCGCTGTGGTCTAAAAATAGAAGTCCATCTATTTTTCCAACTTGATCAATCATCCATAAAAAGAAACCTGCAATCCATAGACATGATCCATATGTCTAAAAATAGACTTGCGCCAAAAATAGCCTGCGGGCCCACTTAGTGAAGGCGACTCTTTTCACTAAGCTCCATCATCTTGTTGCAATCTCAATAGTTTCTAGGGTTATAATGATGAAGTGGTTAAGGATTTTTCCTCCACCTTCAATTGTAGGAAATCCAGGGTTGGTGGTATTGAGATATGGGTGGACATAGGATTCATTTCTAAAGCAACTCATCTCTCTGGAGAAGGTGATAATTACTCAATTTCTTTCCCAATGATTGAAATTCCTTGGTAAGAGTTTCTAGCTTCAAATAAATTCTCATATAATGTGAAAGGTATGCCAATCACCATCCTTAAAACCAAATGGAAAGACTTGATGTATTTTGTTACGCACTTTGTCACTTCTGAAGGTAGATATGGGTTTGTGTTTATGAACCATATATGCCCATTAATGATATTTCTTGGTTTTAATATAAATCTCCCATTTCATTTGCATAAGAGCCTTTCCAAAATGGCTAAGGCTTACCAGGGTGAGTGCAAGAATCTTGAAATCTCTCTATTTCATCATGAATTAATTTGTATTCTAGGAAAACATCATTTCGTTAAATTTGGAGATGCATGGGACTCATTCCTTCTCTAAAATGGTTTTGATAAACCCCATATTTTTGAACAACGGGAAATTCCATCTAGGATTTCACCATTTTTGGACCAACCAATCTAGTGCTATCTGACTCTCACAGTATCGGCAATTTCAACCTTGATGAGTCATGCCATTATGATGGGTTAGAATTATATAATGATCATATAATTTTGTGATTCATATTTATTTTTGCAACATAAATTTTGGATAAATCACATTAGAATTGACCATGACCATATTGATATTTATTGACCAAGAAAAAAAAAACCAACTAACTACTAATTTTGGAATTGGATTCATCTCTGCTAGTTAATCCTATTGAGAGATCAGTTTTTTCACCTTGGTCCTAAGGATGAAACTCCTTAAAAGGTTTTAAATGTAGAACATCAAATATTGTTGATGTGATTTATCCGAAAGTTCTATTGCAATTATCTAATGATGTTTGGGTTAAAGCCCCTAATTCAACGCTTGTTTGTGTAGCATGAAGTATGGAAAGGAAATCAGGGCTTCACCACATTGAACTAGAACCCGAATCTAGGGATAATGTCAAGCCAACATTTTTTGACCATAATCTCTATTATGAACGTGGACTGGAAAAAGGAAATAGTCAGCTAGAACTAGACCATCAATCTCGAGTTAATAGTAAACAATTAACTCAAAAAATGTATAGAGAAAGGAATAATAAGGTTACAAATGTCCTTGTTAAAGAAGTCTATGTTGTTATTGAATATCTTATCAAGCTTTTGCTAAAGAAGAATAAAACCCACTCAGACATTAACTCGAGATTTGTGGATGACAATGATTAAAACATAGGATGGTGGTAATAACTCTGAAGAACATAACCAATGAAAATATGATTATGATAAATCTACATAGAACATGTATTGGTAGCAACAATATTTAATTATGGTTCCTCGCCTTGAAGACATAATAAACCAACTGATACAGGAAAAAAATAAACTTAAAATGCTTAATCAACTTAGGGATAATCGAAATTATAAGAAGTATTTGGAGTCTGATAATAATGCACAATCAATGGATACTTTCATAATTATTAAATTAGCTAATGTCAAAATTGTGAATGCACCAGATTTACATGATCCAAATTATGGTAAACAAAGATGATGTTAATTTTCTAGTTTCAGGTCCGAGGATTTTGAAGGTATGCTAAATAATCGAGAGAAAAGGGGGAGGAAAGATGATGGAATTTTTTTGGTGATTGTGGAACTTGTTAAACTCTGATATTTGTAACTATTTTGGTTTGAATAATTTAAAATTATTAATTCTTATACATATGATATCTTAATTTCCATGGTTTTTGTTATTTACATATTTTGATTTTTTTATAACCTTGCTTTTGAATATTCAAAGGAAACAACATTGTTTTCCATAAATGTCATCTGTGAATAAAGAATAAGCTAATCACATCTTTCCTTACTCTAATAACCCGATCACTTTTACCTTTGTAAAATATTCTAAAAAAAAATCACCCCATTCTCATAACCACACAATGGGAGTCGAGTGACACGGTAACTACCACTGATCAATAAGGGGGTGTGTTACAAGTGGTATAAGAGCTCCTAGGTTCAACACTTGGACCTAATGGGCTCCGTCACAAAAGGAAATTAATACCAAGGGTTTAAACATAGAATTTTGAATATAAGCTAGCATCCTACTACAAATTATGGACTATAGAGATGCTTTTGGTATGATTGAAACCATAATCCAAGTAGTCATGTACAATTATCATTATTATTATTTATGTTTTTGGGAAAAGAAGTGAGATAATGTCTTGAAATATTAATGTCTTTTTTAGTGAATATATATTGTTGTACCTATACTAGAAGGCATTACGATCTTATTCGATATGCAACCTCATGAAGCAAGTCACAACCACCCATTAGAGTGGTAGTGAATTATAAAGCATCAATGAAAGGCTTGATGGAAAATGTAACATAACACAGGCTATCAATAATTGTTGTTTAAGTTACAACATTGAGTTAGGGGTGTTTGGATGTTATAGGAAATTGTAGAGTATCAACTAATAGTTGACATAGGAAACTGTTTTTACTGCTACTTCTTGTAGTTTGAACATTGCATAGAAATTACCAAGCCGAGATCATTTGTAACAAGATTTAAATGTAAAATTTCATCCTTTGAATAAAAAAATCCATTGTTACATTTCTTTTCATATTCCATAACGCCCTTCTCAAAAAATTTCCAATGATTTTCTTTCAGTGTTTATATAAACCTTGAGAGTATACCAATAATATAGCTAAGATATGGCCTTGTATGAGGCAAATAAATTAGGATTCCCATCGACCTATTGTACAAGGTCGGGTCAATCTATTTTGAATCGTCACATTTTCTTGACTTGAACTTGAATTCATTGGGTGTAACTATAGGTTTACATGTTTCCATGTCAAACCTTTTTCAAATATCCATGGCATATTTTCACTATGTAAATAAACTAGCATCACTGTACTGCCACATCTCAATTCCTCTGTAATAATGCAAAAAACAAAGGTCAAACTTTTGAAAGTGATGCATCATATATGACTTGGTTTTGTCAAATAACTTGTAATAACTTCCTTTGATGATAGGGTCATCCAGACATACAAATACAATCATAATGTGATTTTGCTTATGTTTCACTTAGAAATTTGAATCAAAAGAATACTTCACAAATCCATTATGAAGAAAATAATTATTTATCTTCTCATTCCATGCTCTAGGAGTATGTTTCAGTCCATATAAAGGTTTCCAAAAACTACAAACAAGTTGTTAGTGGAGATTCCATAATCTCCATGCTGACCTCCCCCTTTTTCTTGAAATTCTATAGACTTCTCCCTAAAGATTTCTTCCTTGAGATACGCATTTGAGAATGTACTTTTGATGTACATTTGATGAAGCTTCCATGAATTTTTTCCATGACAATCCTAATTGTATATAGTTTTAAAACTAAAGAAAACTTTTATCATAGTCTATACCTGCCTTCATTGTAAAACAATGAAATACCAATTTGAATTTATACTAAGAAATGTTGCCATCATATTTGTGTTTAATCATGTCAATCCATTTAAAGCTTAGAAGATTTTTTACTTTTGAAATATCACATAATCCCCATGTTTTCTTATTCATGCTAGAATTATATTCTTCCTATATAGCCTCTCTCCACACCTTGTGCTTTCTATCCTCGTAATAATAAATAGGTTCCTCCTCTTGTTGTACTCTCGCCATCAAGGAAAAATTAACATGTCCATGTCTTTTTTAGCCCTGAATTATTTTCATTCCAACATTTTTTTAAATCTTTCCTCATTGTCATTTATTCTACCTTAGCTCTTCCTCTCCTTTCTAGTGGCACATAATGAGATGTAGATGAAGATACCATTGAAGGAGATGAAATATTAGCTTGACCTTTCCCTTAATATATTGATGATGGATATGAAGGAGGTAAAACCTCTCCATTTGCATCCAAAACAAATATTTCTTTAGTAGTGGGCATAATTGGCTCCATGTTTTCTTCTTCATAAGAGAAACTATAATTTTGAGTGAATGAAAAGTATTCATACAACTCCACATCCTTGCTGATGATAATCTTCTTGGTATCCAAATTATACACCTTGTATGCCGTAGTATATTTTCCATATCCAACAAAGATACTCTTAAGGTCTTTTTATATATGATATATGAACATGATAAGTGATTCCAAATACCCTAAAGCACTCAAATTTAGGTTGTAAGATTAGTGTAACACCCCTATGATGACCCCTGTGTGTGATGTACATATTATTTTTAGATTGGTGAGTTGAGGATCACTTTAAATAAGACCATTGAATTCTTAGACATACATTTCTAAATACTCTAGTTTTATCTACTCCTCTGTCAACAAGAGCATTGGTTGGTAGATCCTTGATTTATGCATTCATTATTTGAGTGGCCATGCATCCTATAACCTAAGAAAGCAAATTACTCTACCCCAGGATGTAACTTGTATTTTCCTGTGCAATTTCCTTATAGTTTTGTAGAAGTGACATAAGTAGAACTTGAAGACTTGACCCAAGACACTTTTTTGTTGTGGTTACTAACTTAAGTTCACCTATGGACCTTTATCTACATTTCAATAGAGTCTGAATGTTTTCTTGAATAATGTTATGTTAAGAAGTTCCATTTCCCTTCTAAGGCTATCTTCAAAGAAACCTACTAAAGTGTCACATATGAATTTGAAACTTGTAACTTGATCAACAAGTTCATAAATCAATTAATACACTATTGATAGATAACCATGATAGAAAAATGCTTAAGTTTTATATCCTGTGATAATGCCTAAAAAAAAACTCCTCTTCTTGTTGTATTTAGGGTTTCATCACCAGATTGTTAAAGAGTTGGTAACTTCAGGTCTCATATATTTTGTGAAAACATTAAGAAAATACTGCATTGTTATTGTGGATGATCTCTATGTTCCAACAATCTAAGAATGATTCTATTCATATGCTCTGAAAATATACCTACTAGCTCCTTGACAACATTTCCTATTTTCCATTTCACACTATCTTGTATACCATCTTGAAATTGATGTTTCTCTTGCATACTTGACATATTGTTTTAAATGTTGGATCTTGGCATTCAAATTTAAGTTCTCATGATGCTAGTTGCAAATATTGTATAATGGGACAATGAACCACTCATATAATAAACTAAATGCTATTAATCCCACTTGGTTTCCAAACCATTTTGATGCATTGGTATAGATAGATTCTCATTATTTTTGGAGTACATAAAAAACCTATCATGTCAATACTATTTTACAACCCAAATATGCACTTAATGATAACGATGAAATTGTGTAAATCCTGAAAGTAATCACTTCTTATGAGAATTGAAATACCACCATAAGAACACGAGGTGAAAAACAAGGTGGTTTTACTATAGAATTTTCCATATCTAAGTTTGTGAGGTATTGAAGACAACTTATGACAACTTTTAAGTTGAAATATGTTAAGTGGGTTCCTAAAACACTTCAGATAAATGAAAAGCCATGGTTTTTTTGAAACTTGTGTGAAAGGCAATAAAATTCAATGATATATCAAGCCACATCAATAATTAAAAGTTCAACCATTGAACAAGTTAAATAAGCAATAAAGGCTAGGGTTGAAATTGCAAGATAAATTAGGGTTTATTCGAATCCAAATTTTGAATATTAAATGTTAAATAACTTCCTTAGATGAAAGACACCCAACCCTAGAATGGTATTAAATCTAGAAGGATTATGTGCTAGTTGATGATTGCATGCAAATATTTAAGAATTGATGAATTCTAATGTACCATGTGGTGTCCTAACTGACTCTATGAGTTTATAGGTACCATGACTGCTGGCCTTAATTAGAAGGCCAAATATTTCTAAAAGATTTCAAAAGTTGAGCTAAATGGTAAATGTGGTCTCGGTGGAGTGGTTGATTTTTATCATGCTATTAGAATAGATCATAAATTGAATTCTAACATGTACAAATGAAGGATGATAGTTATGACCAATGTGCATATGTACTCCTAAACTTAAGAGCAAGATTACGTGTGTATGTGTGTTTGTGTGTGTGTGTGTGTATATATATAATATATATAATTATATATATATATATATAATATATATATATATAATATATATATAATATAATATATATATATATATATATATATATATATATATATATATAATATATATAGATAGATAGATAGTCGCTAACGATCCTATGGATGCATGAAGAACTATAGGGAAACATGTTGACTTTACTTGCACATGGGAAGACCAATGACAAAAATAGGGTAAGGAAGTTGATTTTGTTACACATATGAATGCATGGTATGATGGTAGAGAGTTCTATGAATGTTGAACTCAGCACACTAAGTCAGGTTTTAGGGTTATTTTACTTGATGATTGATGTGATATGATTTTGAACTTTATTTGTTCAATTTGATTTATGGACATGCATGGCCATGCTATTTTTGAGTGTGATTTTCCTTGACGACTGCGATTATGGATTTTATTTTTCCATTTTTGATGTTTCCTTTTATTTTTCCTCTTGAATTTCCTATTGATTTTATAATTGTTCCTTAATTTACATACTTGGGGCCTTGGGAAAAGTTATTTGAGGTGGCAGAGAAGCCATGAAATTCTGAGGAAGAGACATTGTATGAACTTCATGTATAAGAACATGTTGAGGAAAAGGTAGCGTGGAAAATCATTAGGTAAATTGGCATGAACATGGTAAAATGCATAGGAAAAAGAAAAGTGTAAGTGGAATGTGATATGATAGCCAAGTAGGCTGGTTGAGTCCTGTTGATAGTTCTCAACCAACCAACTTCTAGGATCTCCCTGATATGTGGTCCTAATTAGACCTCTCATCATTCAGGATAGAAGCCCCATCTGAAATATGTCCCGATTTCTAGTTTCTTAAAGATTTTTCTTGGCTCTAACTTTAAACAAGAGAGAGGAATGAAAATATGGCTTCAAAATGCAAGTGACTATTCCTGGTGAGTGTTCAGTTGTAAGTGTGTCAAGGTTCTTCTACTGCGGAGAGAGAAAATAAAGTGAGGCTCTAAGAGAGAGGTAATAGTACCAACCTAGTAGATACACATGCAACCAAGAATGATCTATCTAACATCAAGTGGAATAGTCCACAAAGATGTGACAATCATTAAAACCAATCAACAAGAAAGATCTACCTAAAATCCAACCAAATAGTCCACAAGGATGTGACAACAAGAGTAACCATTAAAACATATTTTCAATATGATAAGTTATAAAATAAATCAAATAGTTCAACTACTTTAGAAAAAATGAAAGAAAACATGAATTACAAATATCCACCAAGTAATCTTACAAATATTCATAACCCATGCATGAAGAATGTGTTGGCCACGAGGCTTCTGATATTAAGTTAAAGTTCCAAGACACATGTATAAAATTAACACCACTAGCTTTAATAGTGGAGCGTTGGAGCCACTCCTTGCTCCCTAAAAGAAATAGTTTGTCTCTCCAATACCTTGTGGGAGGAGCCAAAGTGAAAATTCCATTACTCATGCAATGAGGGTGTATATATAACCAATGGGGTAATGCTTCACCTCCCTTTTGACTCTTTGACTATGGTCATGACTGTTTGAATTCCTATGATTTTTTACTTTACATGACTCTTCATCTTTTGTACATCCCTTTTGGACTTCCACTTTACAATACATTTTCGAATAATAAATAAATGATCCACAATAATGATGTGGCGCATGACAACTCATGACATGACATGACATGAAACTGCTGACATAGACTGCTTGATGACATAGAAATTTCAAGCCAATTATGCTACTACTTGCTACATGTCTTCATAAGGAAGGTCATCTATCCACCACCTTCTGGCTTAGAGGTAAGGAGTCTTCAATTATTTCAAGTCTTGCGCTGTGGTCACAAATTGGTGTCTCTTTGTCTTCTCTTGATTGATCAACTTGCATAATAAGCTACAAATATTATATTTTAGCATGTTTCCCTTCTCCATCTCCTTCTTCATCTTCTTATCATGGTTTGATAGAGTACCTACATCTACAATTGACTCATGATGAGATGACATCAGTCCAATAAAACCCTAGTGTAAGATGGTGCATGTTGATCCACTGACTAAGCTGGAGCTAGTGGCAAGCTGAGGGAGAGGCTTAGCTAATGTGCAATTTCACATCTTAGGTAGTCAAGGGTGGATCTTGAGCCCTGAGACTACGTAATGTCTAGTTCAAGGTGGCTTGGGTAGGAAAATTACGTAGTTTTTGGACTCAGTGAGCCAAGCTAAGGGGTTATGCATTATTTTAGCCAATTGTGTAGTTTTGGGAGGTAGAGAAGACCTGGTGATTGCGTAATTATGGAATTCAAGAGCTCAATGGCTGAGCTTGAACTCAGAGATTGCATAATGTACAATCGAGGCCAAGCTATAGGGATTGATTACACAATTATGGGCGGCCATAAGCACTTGAAATGCGAGGTGCACAGTCCCAAAAGGAAAGAAATATGAATTTCATAGTGTGAAGGGCCAAGGTTGTAATTTAAGGGATGGAACTATGTAATGTGCAGTTGAGCAAGGTCGAATGAGGCTAAGTCGCTGGAAATTTCCAAAATTTGGCTGTGTGTGATAGATGAGCTGTTGTGAATAGTGATATGACTTGTCTGTGATCACACACTTGGAAAACTTGATGACACAACAACATAGATCATCTAGGACATCTGAACAATACCTATCCCTTAGTGCAACAACTTTGTGATGACTTATGACAAGTGTGACACCAAAGATACACTTTGCGATGACCGTGAAGACGCTTGAGTGAAAGTGCTTAAAACTTTGGGAATGAGTGCAAAAGATGTTTACATGGTTAGATCAACCCATTTACACAAATATAACCCATTGAAACCACCAAAACAAGCTTATATACATTGTGCAACAGCTAACATGCGAAAATATGACATTTCTCCTTTCTTGCAAAAGGGACGAAAACACTTAAAGAAAACACATGGAATGGATTTCAATGTTTGAGATGACAATGTACAAGGCCAAGGTAAGCTCCGAAATTTAGTGCAGGCCAAAATTTTGGAGGGTGTTGTGGCAATGACAACACTTGGCGACATGTTGGTAGAATTCCAACTTCTCTATCTCAGTTAATTCTCTTGTGCAGGGTCTAAGTTCTTCAAGGAATATTGATTCATTGTGCAAATCAATTTGCTTTCCCCACTTACCCTATCAATAAAAATTGTCCCCTTTGTGTCTTTATCAGTTGAGTACAAGCATAAGATTCAACAATATCGCAATGTTTTGAATCAGAAAGGGTAGTGGAGTTCGTAAGCTTTATATTTTTAGAGTATATCGTTTTCATCTATGGTGTTGTTCCACTGCTAGCAGGCCTGGACAGTACTCCTACAGAGTCACTACAGGAACAGAAACATTGCTTCGCTACTAGCGAGCCTGGACATTACCCTTGCAGAGCTACTTGTTGCATGTCTCTGTACATGAATCCTTTCTCTTCGCTCGCCTTTATTTATATATTTAAAGAGGACTATGCATTGACCCTTATTTGTTTTATGGACGGAAGAGGGATCTCAACTTATTGAGAACAAAAGGGGTTGTTCCTTTAGAGGAGCATATAGAGACCTCTGATTTAGGTTTTCTAGTTTAGAGTTTCCCCCTTTTCCTCTTCTACTAATGGGATAAGTGTGAAAGAACCAAAATATAAGAACCAAGTGTGGCATAGTGATTCAAAAATAGACATAAGGATCATTCTTTGACCAAAATTATGCTTACACATGGATCAAATTTTCCATCGGAACTTGATCAATCAAAATATGTGACCAAAAACATAGAAGGAGGATGAAATTTAGTCAAATGTTGCGGTGTCTCAAGAATATTTTCGATTCAGACACTGTTGTAGTGTTTTCTTCTCAAAGATCTATGAAAAGAATCCACTTAAGATTATGGATGACAAAAAATCTCAACAATATAAATGGATGCTAGACATTGTATATCTGTAACAACTGATAGAAACAAAACCTACCAAAGTCCTGATCTATGCCAAAATCATAGTTAAAAAACAAACCGAAACAGTTTTAACTCCAATCATCCAAAGGAAACAAAATATACAAATAATAGATTTTATTATAACACCTGTGAAGGGAACAAATAAATGTTACCACTCCCCCTCTATGGGATGGGTTCTTTGTTATCCTCAAATGTCTTCAATTTGTGTAGAGTCTATCTCCTCTATAATGTGTAAACCCAACAAGAAAAATGGTGTGCGACAATGAAAATAATCAGAGTTACAACAATGAGTGCAACAATGAAAATAATCAAAAATGAATAATGAATGGAAAACCCTTCTATTTATAACAAAGTATTGAGTTATCCTCGAATAATGAGCAATATTATTAACCCCATTCTTGGAATAACCACTTGGAATATTTTATTATATTTGGTTAGGAGGGAAAAAGTATTTAACTTTCATTTAGAAATAATAAATAAGTAAATGATTTATTTATCGTCTCAAGAAATATGGTTAAGGAATAATAAACAAATATTGATTTATTTAATTATTCCTAAGGGATGTAGTCAAACTTGACAAGGAATAATAATTAATTAGTGATTAATTAATTATTCCTAGAGAAAAATAAGATACTTAATAATTTATCAGTTTATTTCTCATAATTAGGTCAAATGTAACAAGGAATATTAATTAATCAATGGTTTAATTAATTATTCCTAAAAGAAAATTAAATAAATAGTGATTTATTTAATTATTCTTCATGGGTTTGATTATAAATTACTTAACAAATGTGGTTTATTAAGTAATTTCTCACAGTGAAAGCAATTTTACTATGATATAATTGGCCTTACATGGTGTACTTTGATCCATCTAGTAAATTAGGCTAGATGACCAATTTTTTGGTGATAACAGATTTCCCACCAACGTACAAGTGTTAGGATCAAAACATATGACCGAAGTACATTGTAAAGACACAATCACTAGACAACAAAGTGGAGAGAGAGAGAGAGAGAGAGAGAGCAATAGAGTTGAAGAACAAGAGGATAGGAACAAAGGGGGTGAGACAAATGCAAGTGTCCTTTTATGTTGTGGTACCAAATCTCAGTGAGGTGGGGGAGGCATACCTATACCCGCTGAGATAACTTAGTACAAGAATAATGATGTGTCCAGAAACATAAAATTGAGCAATGAAGTACATGATGAATGGAACATGACACACTGGCATAACTGAGCCAAAAAGTAATAAAATGTGTCCCATATACATAATGCAGTTAGAAAAATGTGCATTGGGACTGAATATAATAATATTTGAGTACATGAGACATACTGGACCTTCCCTCAAAAAATGGGTGGGAGGGAGCGTAGAACAACGGAAGAAGCCCTACTGAACAGGGAAGGGCTCTACAAAACTGAATGGATCATCTGAATGAGACAAGGATGCTATGAACACTGTGATTGGTATGAACTGAACCCATCAAATTTGTGGAACTGCATCTAAGGATGTAGGATAATATGAAGGCATTCGGGCATGCAGGGGGATACTTGAAGGGCCACCCCCTCATGAGGTCTGAAACATCTCACACACACTTGGGAATCACTGGTATAATCTACTGCATCACTAGAGCATTAAGTGTATGAATCAAGAGCATGAAACAACCAAGACAGAGGGCAGTAATGAGTCCCAATGCTCAATCCAAGGTACTAGACAAGAATGGAAGCTAGGACTATTATACACTGCCCTCTAGGCCATTGTTCTCAAATAAATGAGCTGATGTCAACAGAATATCGTGCCTGATAGGTGACGCAATGAGGATCCTCAACTAAGGCACAAGGGAAAATAGTAATGTGATTGATGGGATCACACCAGGGAGGATGGAAAAAATTGGACTGAGGAAAAAACATATGAATCCATTTGTTAGAGCATAAAGTGCATGGTTGACCCAGCAGCAACTGACTCAACTCTGGAGGGGATGGAGACTATATGACTGGAGGCCAAAATAAGCAAGAAAGGATTAATGTGATGAAAATATGGATGGAATATTGTGACATGATATAATGGGATGCGAAACAGACTCCATGGATGCAAAGGTGACTCATTATGGATGCTCTAAACAAGGATGTCTCAATGACGTTGCCACATAGAATAGGCCTAGTGGGGACCATGAAAGAATGAGTAGATGATGGTTAGTCATGAAACAAATCAACACATGAGACAAAAAGCACCAAGGGAAGGTGGTCGCTAAAGTACAAGCGTCGCATATGAAGAAATTCGATTTTGAGAGGCAAAGAAGTGATGCTTCTTGGAAAAATGGCTTCTGGGTGAAGTGTCAAATCATCAAAAACTGAAAATTCCCATTATAGTAGTCGATGAGATCTTTCCAAAGGTGCTGATGGTTTATCAAACTAAGCTACATTTTGGTCATAATGTGTGACAGCAAAAGTGTGGATTTTTCTATGAAAGGACATTTTCCCTCTAATTTGAATTCATTTGATAAGTGAGTTGTGGTGAATTTGGAGAGGAGGAAGATGCCCTAAATCTTGTGGATATCGTAGTGGATAAAATGACTATCAGAACTAGGATTTGCGATTTCAGGTAGGTGGCCTTAGTCATTTCTTCAATTTCAGTGGTTTATTTCCTGATTTTTGGCACTCTGCAGCTCCTTGGGAGACCCCTGCTCCTCTTCACAGTCGCATCACATTTTTTGGGCCCATAAGTGGTGTTGGCTAGCAGGAAATAGGTGAAAACCTATGAGATTTCTCTTTCTGCGCAAAAAACTACAATTTGGGACTAAAAAGAGGGGTGGTTTGCTAGCGTGGTGGGGCCTGTAGGTTGATCAGTGTAGACCAGTGTTTTCTTCTCTGAACTAACAAGACATGTGGTATTTTGTAGGCATGGAAAAGCTAAAAATAAAATGGTGTGAGCAAGACTTGTATACCCTTCGATTTGAGATTCAGAGGGATCAGGGGGTTCAAGGGGCATTGACTCGCTATGGGGTTCTCAAGTTGGTAGAGAATGATGAGGGCAGGTGAGCCCTTGCTATCGAGAATTGTGAACTATTGGGATTCAGACCAGGAGGTCTTTGTCATGCAGGGGCAGAAGATTGAGCTCACATGACAAGATATTTATTTCTTGACTAGACTTCCTACCTTAGGAGTGGTGGGGGATATACATACGGTGTTTCCTAATGGGAGGAACATTACAGAGTTTGTGGAGCACCATTATCCATGGGATGTGCTTATGGAGGGCACAGCCATCTCGATTGGTGATTTATACCAGCTACAGGCACAGGTTGTTTTTGCAGCTATGCTGTGAATCTTGGGAAGCCAGGCATTCCACCACATCACTAGTGGGTAGATGATGTTGGTTGAGAGTGTTTTGGCTGGGACCTACTATGGGTGGGCCTAGATGATGCTATTGTCGGTGAAATGAAAGTTAAGTCTATGCACGAGGTAGGTGAACCATGACTGTGATTTTGGTATTGTACTATGTGCATTCTTCTTTGAGAAGATACCCACCATTCATCCTCATGTACAGATCTGAGACGGGGGCCCACAGGAGCCTAGGATGCACCGTTGGAGTTAGCTACTGTAGAGAGGAGGAGGAGGAGGGGGAATCAGATGGGTGTTCTGACCCAATTTATTCATACATTGGGATCAAAGGCCCCTCTACATTGATGATTATCCTTATAGCAGGATGAACTATCAATGAGATCCTAACTTACCCCTTCCACCTAGGTGAGCATGGGGACTAGACGGTAAGTGTTAAGTTGCTATTTTTGTGGTGCATTTCATATTTTTATCACATGTATATGGTACTAAGTGTAAAATATTTGGTATGCAAACATAACACTGGTAAAGCCGACAGGATATGCGGAATGAGCTGTAGTGCCTGGGGCTGCAGATCAGGGAACATCGTCGTCGCGTCAGGGTACAGAGGATATTGCACTACTTGCTGATCTACACCATAGGTGTGACTTAGTCTTGACTAGACTTTCTGAATGTGGAAGGCATGAGTTAAATGATCAATACACATATGAGTGTACCAGTCTTCCCTCAGAGTGGCAAGGTATCATGCGGTGCATGGCGATGGATGGTCAGGCAATACATGATCTACATGAAGGTGGAGCAGAGCCTTTGGCATGGGATCTGTTGAATAGTGACTAGACAAGGGGACATGTGGGTCCTTTTGGTTTTGATTTTTGTAACATGTTGTGGGAATGTATGACGTATTTAGAGCTATGGGCTCCAAACACTTATATGTAATACGATTATGCATTTTTATATGACGATCATGGTTCACCATGTGTTGTGTTTATGGTTGTCTTTTGTAGTATACATGTGATAAATTCCAATCTAGAATATTATTTGCAATGGTATCTACATAGTTATTTTGGGCTCTAGGAACATGAATGAAAGTAATGGTTTCAAACTCATGTACCAATAGCTTAACTCGCAGGTATTTTCTAAATAGGACTTGGTTATGCAAATGATACACACCATTCAATTGCATGACAAGTAGCAAAGAATCTAAACGAACATGAAGATGAAGTATGCGATAAGTGAGGGCATTGACTAACAAACCTATCACTGCATCATATTTGGCCTAGTTATTGGTGGTAGATCCAATGCACACACTATGCGAAAGGACTAACGTATGCAAGGGGGTTAAAAAGGCCAAGGTTGCCGAGGATAGATTCTTGGAGAAGCGAATTGCACTGTTGGCATGACCGATATACAATGTGGATGATGGATCCATCTAAAAGGTGCAAAAGACAATAGATGAGAAGATGCAAACTACCTAACTTCATGGTAGAAATAACGACATGCAAATCAAAGGGATATGCTACGAGTGAAATTTCTTGAGGTAAAGTGCATTAGGAGAATTAGGAAGGAAATGGCCTTCAGAATGCTCCACAAGATATGCCAACTTCATTAAGTGCAAGGTGTTAACACCCAGGTTGTTCCCTATGACTCCCAAGGGAATACAGCTGGGGTAACCACTAACCAACCTTTGGATTATAGACCCTAGCCTATCTATAATCAGAGAGGGCTCTCTCTTTAAGTTTCAGCTATGCTTTGTGAGTATCTTAGGCTAGTTTAAAGCTTCAGTTTCCTGTTTAAGACTTTGGTTCGTGAACTTTTGTTGTAAGAAGGGCATGAAGAGTGCAGAAGATGCTAATCCATTGGGCATATGGAGTCAGAAAAGTGAGATAGTTATGGTGCCTATGATGGAGAAAGTTTTGCTGCAAGGCTAGATGGCTATTGTTAATATAATTTTCCGATTTTAGTGAGTGAAACAATGGGATATGGAGTTACCGAAAGTGTGATATCAATTTGAACAAAAATCTCTACTTAGTAGCATAAATGAATTACCAAATAGTGACTGTGAGATATTCAGAGCTTATTGGAGCAATTAAGAATTCCAATTTAAACAGCTGAAAGTTATGAAAAACATTTACAGTGAAGATAGATTGAGATCAGGGTGTCTCCATGGACAAATCCTGAGCTATTCTTTTTCTTTCTTTCCTAGATTTAGAGCAACATGTGAGAGTTATGTGTTAAAACAAATAACAGAAAACATTAACAGAGATAGAGAAACACTTATTATATCAAGTGATAGCACTAGAATCCTGTAGCATTCAATGGTTCTAATCACAGCATGCACCAGTAAGACTCAGTTCCTGTAAACTCCAAGCTTTATTTATAAAATCCTTCTGCAAATTACAGCTGAGTTCTCATTTCTTCATAAGAGAACAACAAAACCAACAACAACCCCTTCAAAGTTTGTGCGAGGGGGAATATATACAAATAGGTTTTACAAAATATCTAACTGCTGAGTCACTTCATACATTAACTATGCTCACCAACTT
Source organism: Pinus taeda (assembly GCA_000404065.3). Lineage (NCBI taxonomy): Eukaryota > Viridiplantae > Streptophyta > Pinopsida > Pinales > Pinaceae > Pinus > Pinus taeda. The sequence goes on from APFE031046173.1 coordinate 154,635, forward strand.
TACAAAATATCAGACAAGAAAGTTATTGCTACTCTGAGTGTAAGATAAATGGTCTTTAATGCTGTTAGGCCTCTTCTTGACCTTTGGAGGAGAGTGAGTCGGTTGAGCGTTTCTGCTTTAATGCTGAATGATGTGAATGATGTGTGTTTATGCTCTGTCATGCTGAAGCTTTTCTCGACCCTGCTACCTGTAGCTGTCATTGCTGCTTTTGGTGGCCGAATCTTCATGCTGAGGTGGCTCATTCCACCTTTTGGTCATAGTATATGCATCACACTT